>JASDQU010010271.1:45388-150825 GCA_032191745.1 Picea mariana | reverse complement strand
AGGAATAGTAGAAGACTTCATAGCTGCCTTTGAGCGCCTGGCTTTTAGAACAGAGGGCATGACTGATGATTTCTTTCGAGAGTGTTTTATTAGTGGCCTCAAGGAGGAGATTCAGGCCCATGTCCTCATGGATCGAACTTTAAGTTGGGTGGGGGCTACTAAAAAAGCTAAATAAGCACAACAGGTTGTATCCTCTCAAAACCGTAAACCCTCCTTTATCCCTCACCCTAAACCCATAAATCCCACTACTCCCTCTGCCCCATTAAAGATCCAAAAATTGACCAGGGTTGAAATGGATGAATGCCAACTCAAAGGCCTTTTTTATAATTGTGATGACAAATATTTCCCGGACCACAAGTGTAAGGAACAAAAGATTTTTATGGCCATCTCTGAGGATATTTCAGAAGAGGATGTTGAAACTCCCCTTGTGCTTGAGTCACCTGAAATCACTGACATAACCCCTCCCTCAAACCCTCCCGAAGTGGAACCGATCATTTCCCTCAATGCTCTCACTGGCTTCTCCACCCCCCAAACCCTCAAGTTAATCAGTTACATCAAGCATCAGAAGGTCATCATTCTGGTTGATAGTGGAAGCACCCATAATTTTATTCATCGCCGCATTGCCCAAGAAACTCATTGCTACATCCATGCCGTCAACAATTTCCAAATCATGATTTCCAATGGTGGTTCCATGAAATGTGGAGGGCGCTGTGAAAATGTGCATCTCCAAATCGGTGACTACCACCCAAAATCCCATATGTTTGCTATCGACATGGGCGGTTGTGACATTGTGTTGGGTGTAGACTGGCTAAGGAATTTGGGTCCCATTCTCATGGATTTTAAGGCATTAACCATGCAATTCAACCATGAAGGCCACCAATATAAATTCCAAGGCATCACAGCTGGTTCACTTGAGGTCATTAGTTCCCATTGCATGGAAAATCTGCTCAAAAAAGGTCATTTTGGTGTCATTCCCCAACTCCAAGCCATACAAGAAACAGAGACACCCCCGGTGCCAGAAGACCTCCAAGTCCTCCTTTCTAAACACCAAATGGTATTTTCCACTCCCCAAGGACTCCCTCCTTCCTGTAGTGTTTATGATCATTCCATTCCCCTTGTACCCGAAAGCCTTCCTCCCAATATTCGTTCGTATCGCCACCCATTTTCACAAAAAAATGAAATTGAGAAAATGGTCTAGGAACTCCTTACTGTAAGCATTATCTGCCCTAGTACGAGCCCTTACTCTTCTCCTGTATTCATGGTTATGAAGAAAGAAGGTTCTTTGAGAATGTGTCCTGACTTTCGTGCCCTCAACAAACTGACCATTAAAGACAAATTTCCCATTCCTGTCATTGATGACCTCCTGGATGAATTGAGTGGCACCCAATTCTTTACTAAACTTGATCTTCACTCAGGCCATCACTAGATACGTATGAAGGAGGCAGACATTCCCAAGACAGTATTTCAAACTCATGAGGGCCACTATGAGTTTTTGGTCATGCCCTTTGGCTTGTGTAATGCCCCCTCCACCTTCCAAAGCCTCATGAATCATGTCTTTCGTCCTTTTCTCTGTCATTTTGTATTAGTTTTCTTTGATGATATCCTAATCTATAGAAAAACCTGGACAGACCATCTTACTCATGTGGATTGAGTTCTCCATCTACTCTCTCAACACAAACTTTTCCTGAAACAGTCTAAATTTTCTTTTGGCGACTCAGAACTAAAATACTTGGGTCATCTGGTTGGCAAGGATGGTGTCAAGGTGGATCCAAAAAATATTGAAGCTATGCAATACTGGCTGCACCCAAAGACTCTCAAAATCTTGCGTGGATTTCTGGGCTTAACAGGGTATTATCGCAAGTTTGTTAAGAATTATGAAAATATTGCAGCACCTCTCACAACTCTCCTAAAAAAGAATTCTTTCATGTGGACTCCAGCCGCTACTCAAGATTTTCAAACCTTGAAGATGACCATGTGCACCACTCTGGTTCTGGCCCTTCCAGATTTCACAAAGACCTTTGTGTTGGAATGTGATTCCTTGGGGAAAGGAATCGGTGTTGTCCTTATGCAAGAGGGTCGACCTTTGGCCTTCACCAGCAGGAAACTATCTAAAAGGAATATGGGCAAACCCATCTATGAAAAGGAAATGTTGGCTATTCTGCATGCCGTTGATCTGTGGTGCCCTTATCTCTTGGGGCAACATTTTCAAATTAAGACAGACCATCAAAGCCTCAAGTACTTTCTGGAACAACGCATTTCCTCCCCGGAGAAACAAAAATGGGTGACTAAGCTCTTTGGATATGATTATGAGATCATTTACAAGAAGGGAAAAGACAATGTGGTGGCGGATGCACTGTCCTAAAAATATGAAGAAGAAGGATCCCTTTTTTCTCTTTCCTTCATTGTACCAGATTGGCTCCAAGCTGTGTGCCAAGAATGGCTATAGGATCCCAAAAGTTCACATCTGATCCAGCAATTCTAGACCAATGCTCCAGCTCCCCCAGGGTACTCTTGGCTCTAGGATGAGCTTAAATACAAAGGCCATTTGTATTTAAGTAAACAATAAAATATTAAATCCATGATACTTTCTGAGCTTCATGCTACACCCACAACAGGGCACTCCGGGTTCACCAAAAGCTATGACAGGGTCAAACGTTCTTTCTTCTGGGATGGTATGAAATAGGAAATCCATATTTTTTTCACTGAATGTGAGTTGTGCCAATGCAACAAGGGAGAAACAATCAAATCTCCGGGCACACTACAACCGCTTCCGATTCCACTTGCTATTTGGAAGGATATCTCTATGGACTTTATTACCCGCTTACCCAAATCGAGAAATAAATCAGTCATAATGGTGGTTGTGGATCGCCTTTTCAAGTATTCTCATTTATGTGCTCTTCAACACCCATTTACTGCATCCATGGTGGCTCAAATTTTCATGGACCAGATCTTCAACCTTCATGGCATGCCGCACTCTATTGTTTCTGATCGTGATCCAACTTTCACAAGCAATTTTTGGTAAGAATTGTTTAAGCTACAGGGCACCCAATTGCATCTAAGCACAACTTAATATCCCCAGACTAATGGTCAAACAGAAGTTGTCAACAAGTGTTTGGAAACATATCTAAGGTGTTTTTCCTCTGAAAAGAAAAAACAGTTCGCTCAATTGTTACCCCTAGCTGAATGGTGGTACAACACTTCCTACCATACAACTACACGCATGACTCCTTTTGAAGCGGTATACAGACATAAGCCCCCTTCAGTTCTCTCATACTTACCATGTACCTCGAAGGTCCATGCGGTTGACCAAACACTTACAGTTCGAGAGGATATTCTTCATACCCTTAAAGAGAACTTGGTCATGGAACAGAATCACATGAAGCAACAAGCAGATCAAGGTCTCTCTAAACATCAATTTACAGAAGGGGATCAGGTGTTTCTGTGACTGCAACCATACAAGAAAAATTCCCTCAAGGTTGAGCAGTGTCAGAAGCTAGCGCCCCAATTTTATGGTCCTTATACAGTTCTCAAGTGTGTGGGACAAGTCGCCTATCAGTTAGCTATGCCCAGTCAGTCAAAGCTACATCCTGTTTTTCATGTTTCATGCTTAAAGAAGGTGATTGGAACTAGGTGCCAAATTCAAACCAACCTTCTCGAGTTAGCTGAAGAAGGATCCATTTGACTATAGCTAGAAGCAATTTTTGACTAGCGTGAACATCACCTGTGTCAACGAACCATCAAGTGCTAGTCCAGTGGAAAGATACAACTCTAGCAGATGCCACTTGGGAACCAGCTACCATTCTGCAACAGTTTCCACATCTCAAGCCTTGAGGACAAGGTTATTTTTAAGGGGGCAGACATGTTAGGGTCCTAACCCGCACATAGGTAGATCAATATATTTGGATGTAATAAAGGTCAATATTAATAAGGCCTTTCAATAAAATAGATTAAGGTGGATGTAAGAAGACCTAATAAAAGCTTCCGCTTCTAGAAGGATCTTCCTCTAGATGCTTCTCTTGATAGACATATTTAGTATAAATAAGGGTAGAGGGTATGAAAACCCTAGCTTGGATATTATTGTAACAGAGCGCTTCTCAACTGGAGGTTTCCCCCTCAAAGAGGCCCGTAAACATTTCTTTCTAAATCAAAGTGTTATTTCTGTTGTTGTTCTTATATCATTTCTGTGTTATTGTGGAGATTATGTTGGTTATATTACTGTTAGTCTGCCATTTCTAGCATTTTATTTATGTTTTGCATACTTTTTATATCTGGTATATTACAATATGTGACAAAAATAGAATAAATCACAAAAGTTGTCTATAATTTTCTATCCATATGATGCAGCCGTACTCCTTAGAGCACGCCCGCTCACACAGGATCTTCTCCTCTCTTCGGCCCGAAGAACACCAATGTTTTTCTATTTCCCTATCAGGAAATATGCACCCCACAGATTCTCTTCTGCGTGATCCCCCTTTCTTTACTTCTCGGAGGATCGAAACTCACGGCTTCGCAAGTTCACTGTCGATCACTAGGCTCTCGAATCCCCGAGACCTGATGGCCAGTCAATCGTTGACTTTATCTTACCCTGTCAGGACTTCCGCTTTGTCGGGATTTTCTTTATCGAGATATCACTACTTGTGATATCGAGCACTTTGATTTACCAACTCCCAATACCCGATGTGGCGAAACTCCGATGCACACGTGTGGTTTGACTTTTCCACCTCCCATCACTCCTATCGGGAATTCGGGATTCACGGGATCGCGAATCCTGATGTCAATGAATTCAGGACTTTCCTTTTCCTGATCCCCGATATGATACGCCACCTGTCCTCCACTAACTCCTATTGTGGGCCCACATAACTCTCCCGTCGAGATATCGCGGATCGCGATTCCAAACTGTCTGAGTATCTCGTTGTCAGGATCTTCGATATGCCGAACCTCGACTTCCCTTGGATATTCTAAAATGCATCCCCACTGATGGACGGTTCTGGGCTCGTCGGGATATCACAAATCGCGATATCACAATTTTCGTTACAACAACTTGGGGCTTCGACTCGCGAATCCCCGATACACGATACCACGTGTAGATCCAACAGTCCTTGTGACTCGGATCGACGGCTCTGCCCTTCCTGAGATTTAACCTTCGAACGCTCTAGCCGTAGCCTCCTTGCACCTCCACGAGATCTAACGGTCCTCAGAATTTTTTTGATTCTCCCGGAGAATCTCGATCACTCTTTCCTCCTGGTGAAATTCTACGAAACGACTAAGTGGTTTTCTGTAGAATTTCCCCACCTGTTCGCAACCCTACGATGCTTCCCTCAGAATTTCAATAACAGCTTCTTTGCGCTTATCCTTCAATGAATTCGAAGGCCCACTCCTCTTGAGATTTTCCATGAATTCAAGTCTCTTAGAAAAAAAAAAGAACTCTTTGCACGCACTCCTTGGGGCAACCCTTCAACCTCGAATGAGACTTGAAGTCCATTGACTCTGCGCACACCTTGCAACAGTAGTGTTTTAACACCTCACTCAGGTTCAAAACCCTGAGACCTTTACTTGGCCTGTTCACTCCTTGCACAGCACTGTGCCTAATTGCACCTTCGAGGAAATGAGAACAAAATCTAACTCTACCTGAACCCTTCTGTCAACGCACTCCTTGCGGACAATTCGACTGCACTCCTTGCAGGAATCTCTTGGCTCAAATAGAGAAACAATTGAAACTCATTCCTTCCTTCTCTCAGACTTCAATTCACACATGAAATCACATACACATCATATAAAAGCAAATGTATGACATGAAGAAAACATTCATGAGCATATCAACATCAAAGTCATAGAGAACAACACAAACCATGAAATTGAATCAGAACTCTTCTATTAATTCAAATGTCTGTATATGGGTGTCTACACAGCTCTCTGCTTGCTCTTGCTCCTATTGCTTCTGAATAATATTACAATGACACAATGAGGGTGTCTATATCCGTTTTCCCTCTTGGACTCTAAAGCTATCAAAACTAAAATTAAATTCCTATCTACCAGCATTAACTACACTAAATGCCGTCCATCTACTAAAGGACGAGAGCTTCCCGCTCAAGGTCCATTACAATATACAAGTGCACCATCTCTTAAATGACTCATTTAAGATCTGCGCAACAACTTACAAGGTTATTTCAAAATTTGTGCTGGCTTGTCCAGCTGTCTTCCGCTTCCACACTGGCTCGCTTGATGAGTTGGCGATGCTCCTGCATCATACTACCTCGCTCAAAAATTTTCATGGGCTCCTATCCATGAGCTCCTGCACGGTCTGTCCATGCTTCTGTATCTCCACTTCTGTCTCCCAGCTGGCATCTTCCACTGGGTGGCCCTTCCACTTGACCAGATACTCAAAGTATTCTTTCCACCTGGTCTTCTTACCCACTCTCTTGTCCAGTATGCATTCCATTTGCGGCTTCTCTGCAACTGGCATCTGTTCCATCCACTGGATCCCTGGCTGCTCAGTTCCAGTCTCTGTTTGTCCAGCCCTATATGGGTATAAATCTATGACATTGAATATCGGAGATATTCCGATCCCATCCGGTAGCTCGATCTCATAAGAATTTTCTCTGAATTTTCTCAAGACCTTGCATGGCCCGATTTTCTTCATCTTTAGTTTGTTGTATGTTCCCCTTGGGAACCTTTCTTTTCTCAAATGTGCCAGAACTAGATCACCAACTTCAAACTGAAGTTGTCTCCGATGATGATCCACTCTGCGCTTATACTCTTGGCTTGATTTCAGCAACTGCTCCTTCACCCTGCTATGAAGTTCCTTCATCGCCTCTGCGAATTCTTCTGCACTAGCACTGCTAGTCGCAGTCTGTTCTGAATCTCATAATTCAGAAAATCCTCTCGGTTGCATATCGTAGACAACCTGGAATGGACTCTTCTCTGTGATCCGATTCACTGAGTCATTTTATGCAAACTCTGCCTACGGCAATATGTGGTCCCAACTGTTGTGGTGTTCTGTCAGCAAGCTTCTCAGCAAATCTCCCAGACTTCTGTTCACCACTTCTGTTTGTCCATCTGTCTGAGGATGATAAGCTGAACTAAATGCCAAATTAGTTCCCAACTTCTTCCATAAGGTCCTCCAAAAATTCCCTATGAATTTAGTGTCTCTGTCCGAAACTATGCTTTTCGGCAATCCATGAAGTCGAATGACCTCCTTGAAAAACAAATTTGCAATATGAGTCGCATCACTGGTTTTATGGTATGGGATAAAATGTGCCATGTTGGAAAACCTGTCCACCACCACAAAGATTGATTCAACACCTCTTTGTGTCTTTGGCAACCCCAATACAAAATCCATGCTAATCGCCTCCCATGGCCTCTCTAGTATGGGCAATGGCTGATAAAAACCTGCATTCTGCTTTCTTCCCTTCGAATGATGGCAAATTCGACATCTATCAACGAACCTCTTGACATCTGATCACATCCCCGACCAAAAATATGACTCATTCAGCTTCGCGAATGTCTTGTCATGGCCAAAATGTTCTGCTAATCCACCACTGTGTTTCTCTTTTAATAAGTTCTCCCTCATGGAGCAATTTGGAATGAACAATTGATTTCCTCTGAACAACAATCCCTCTTGGATCATATAATCTATCCAATGGCTTCTATCTCTGAGAACTGGATTCTCAGCTGCTTCATATGCCTCTCCAAAATCTGCATCACCTGCATACATGTCCCTGAGATTATCAAAACCCAATGTTTTGACTCGGAACTCCTGCAACAGCAAACACTTCCTGCTCAAAGCATCAGCCACTTTGTTAGCAGCACCAAAAATATGCTTAATCAAAATTGTGAAATTCTGCATATACTCTACCCATTTTGCATGTTTCTAATTCAACCTCTCCTGTTGAGTCACAAACTGTAATGCATGGTTATCACTGTACAATACAAATTCTTTCGGGATCAAGTAATGCCTCCACTTCTTTAGTGCTTGGATGATAGCATAAAATTTCTTGTCATATGTGGAGTATTTCAACTTTGCCTCATTCAGCTTCTTGCTAAAATATGAAATCGTTCTATCTTCCTGACTCAAGACCGCTCCTATAGCAAACCCGCTTGCGTCACATTTCACCTGAAACGTCTTCAGGAAATCTGACAACACCAACACTGGTTTTTCCGTGATCTTCTGCTTCAACAGATTGAAGCTATTCTCAGCCTCTATTGTCTAGTGAAAAGATTTATGCCTTTTCTTCATTGTCTCCATCATCGCTGCGCTAATCCCACTGAAATTCCTGATGAATTTCCCGTAGAAACTGGCCAGTCCATGAAAACTTCTCACCTCAAATACATTTCTCGGTGATGGCCAATTCTTTATCACTTCGACCTTATCCGGATCCATCCTTAACTAATTTGCTGAAATAACAAAACCCAAGTAAATGAGCTATGTTTTCATGAATGAGGACTTCTTCATATTTATCAACAACCTCTCTTGCTGTAGCCTCTTCATCATTGTAGCCAAATGCTTCAAGTGTTCTGCCACTGATTTACTGTAAATCAATATGTCATCTAAATACATGATGACAAATTTCCCGATGAACTCCCTCAGGACTTCGTTCATCAACCTCATAAAGGTACTCATTACATTTGTTAATCCAAACGGCATAACAAGCCATTCATACAGTCCTTCATTGGTTTTGAAGGCTATCTTCCATTCATTGCCTTCCCTCATGCGAATCTAGTGATATCTGCTTTTCAAATCTACCTTTGAAAAGTATTTTTCCCTGCTCAAGCAATCCATTAAATCATCCATCCGTGGCAATGGAAACCTATACCTAATGGCTATTTTGTTGATTTCCCTTGAGTTGTTACACATTCTCCAACCTCCATCTTTCTTCGGACTGAGCACTGTTGGAACAACACATGGGCTCAAAATCTCCCTGACCAATCCTTTGTCCAATAACTCCTAGACTTTCCTTTTAACCTCTTCATTTTCTTGCGACGTTAATCTGTACGCAGCTTTGTTTGGAAAACTAGCCCCTGGTATGAGATCAATGTGATGACTCACACTTTTCATCGGTGGCAACGAATGAGGTAATTCGTCCACTATGATGTCAGTGAACTCTTCCAGCAGTTCTTGAATCTCATCTGGTAGATCATCCACTCTTGTGCTAGTCAAAACAATCCTTGGTTTTCTGACAACAAAGAATTGTGGATCTTCTTTCTTCTTCACCTCTGTAAGAAGTTCCTTCCCAATCATGAGAAGTACTATGTTGCTTACTTCTGGATTTCCCCCCTTATCTTTTATTGGAAGCAACATATGGGTTCTCCCATTCTTATCCAAGGTATATGTGTTCATTCTCCCATCATGAATCACATTTATGTCATATTGCCATGGTCTACCCAGCAATAAATGACATACATCCATGGGAATGACATCACATAAGATCTTATCATTATATCCTCCTATCTTGAATTCAACCAAGCATTGTTTAGTAACAGTTACCTGGTGTCCCTTTTGTAGCCACGAAACTCTTTATGGGCTTGGATGATCAGTCGTCTCCAGCTCCATATTCTCTACCATCTCTGTAGATACGAGATTATCCGTGCTACCACTGTCAACAATGACCTTGCACACCCTGTCCTTGGTTTTGCAAGATGTTCTGAAAAGTCTAGTCCATTGAGCTGAATCCTCCACCTCCTTCCCGGGTGTTAAGAGAACCTTTCGCATCATCAGTGACCTTCTGCCTTCTGCATCTTCTACCTCAACATCTCACCTCTGTTCCTCGGTGATGTGAGCTTCTCCACCATCCTTCTTTTTCTCTAGACACTCATAAGACTTGTGCCCATTCTTTCCACATGTGAAGCATGTGATTACTCCACCTCTTCCTCTTCCTCTGCCTCTAGTACGAGGAAACCTATTGTTATCAGCATATCCTCCACTCTGCTCTGTATGCTGCCCTTTATGCTCAACGTACGACCCTCACTGTGAGGTTCCACCTCTCTGTGCTCGAGTCTAAGGTTTCTTCCAGTCGTCCTTGGGCTTCTGGAATTTATCCTGGGCAACCGCTTTGCCTCTGGGCTGACTTCTACCTCGGCCCCTCTGAATCTTCTTTCGACTCAACTTCTCTTCAGCTTTCAAAGCCATCTGATAAGAATCCTCCACCGTTCAGATGGTTACCATGCTCAATTCATCCTGAATGTCGTATCTCAGACCATTCAGATATCTAGCAAACTTCTCATCATCGCTCTCTCGATGACCTGCTTTGATGTTCAGTCGATAGAATTCCTCAGTGTATTCTTTCACTGTCATCAACTTCTGTCTCAGGTTCTGCATCCTCCTAAAAAGAGTAATTTGGTAATATTTGGGGATGAATTTTTCCTTCATCTTTACGATCATCCGATCCCAACTTTTTATTTTCTGCTTACCTTTGCAGTGTTTGTCAGCTTGTAACTTGTCCCACCATAATGCTACATGTCCCTTCAAGCATGTAAAAGCATGCTTGACTTTCTTGTCCTCTTCAACGTCTTCATAGTCGAAGTAGGTATCCAGAGCCCTAATCCAATCTAGTAGCTCCTCTGCATCCAAATTTCCCTCGTAAACTGGAATGTCCATTTTTGCCTTTGCACCCATCCTTGTAATAGCTTTGATTAGGCGTTCATTGGCTGCATCCTCGGCTGCAACTTCCTCTTCNTCCGATCCCAACTTTTTATTTTCTTCTTACCTTTGCAGTGTTTGTCAGCTTGTAACTTGTCCCACCATAATGCTACATGTCCCTTCAAGCATGTAAAAGCATGCTTGACTTTCTTGTCCTCTTCGACGTCTTCATAGTCGAAGTAGGTATCCAGAGCCCTAATCCAATCTAGTAGCTCCTCTGCATCCAAATTTCCCTCGTAAACTGGAATGTCCATTTTTGCCTTTGCACCCATCCTTGTAATAGCTTTGATTAGGCGTTCATTGGCTGCATCCTCGGCTGCAACTTCCTCTTCGCGTGCAGACTCAATTTTTCTATCGGAATCACTAAGATCCCTTGCACTGGCTGTGCGTCTTTACGCCGTCTCCATATCTTCAAGTCTAGCTCGGAGATCGCACATTTGCCTCTCCATTTTTGGATTTTTTATCTACCTGTCTCTTCTTCGCACCTCCCTATCTTCTGGATCAGGTGATTGCCTTTCTCTCCTCGGCGGCATGGTGAAATTTCTTCTTCTCTGCTATAGAAAGAAAAGAGTCCTTCCCGCTCTGATACCACTCTTGACGCAGCCACACTCCTAGGACCATGCCCACTCACACAGGATCTTCTACTCTCTTCGGCTCGAAGAACACCAAGGTTCTTCTATTTACCTATCAGGAAATCTTCACCCCACAGATTCTCTTCTGCGCGATCCCCCTTTCTTTACTTCTCGGAGGATTGGAACTCACGGCTTCACAAGTTCACTGTCGATCATTGGGCTCTCAAATCCCTGAGACCCGATGGCCAGTCAATCGCTGACTTTATCTTACCCTGTCGGGACTTCCGCTTTGTTAGGATTTTCTTTATCGAGATATCGCTACTCGTGATATCGAGCACTTTGATTTACTGAATCCCGATACCCGACATGACGAAACTCTGACGCACACGTGTGGTTTGAATTTTCCACCTCTCGTCACTCCTATCGGGAATTCGGGATTCACACGATCGTGAATCCTGATGTCGATGAATTCAGGACTTTCCTTTTCCTGATCCCCGATATGATACGCCACCTGTCCTCCACTAACTCCTATTGTGGCCCCACACAACTCTCCCATCGAGATATTACGGATCGCGATTCCAAACTGTTTGAGTATCCCGTTCTTAGGATCTCCGATATGCCGAACCTCGACTTCCCTTGGATCTTCTGACACGCATCCCCACTGATGAATGGTTCTGGGCTCATCAGGATATCGTGAATCGCGATATCGCAATTCTCGTTACAACAACTTGGGGCTTCGACTCACAAATCCCTGATACACGATACCACATGTAGATCCAACGGTTCTTGTGACTCAGATCGACGGCTTTGCCCTTCCTAAGCTTTAACCTTCGGATGCTCTAGTCGTAGCCTCCTTGCAGCTCCACGAGATCTAACAGCCCTCGAAATTTCACTGATTCTCCCAGAGAATCTCGATCGCTCTTTCCCCCTGGTGAAATTCTGCGAAACAACTAAGTGGGTTTCTGCAGAATTTCCCCATCTGTTCGCAACCCTACGATGCTTCCCTTGGAATTTCAATAACAGCTTCCCTGCACTTATCCTTCAATGAATTCGAAGGCCTACTCCTCCTGATATTTTCCACGACTTCAAGTCTCTTAGAGAAAAAAAGGAACTCTTTGCACGCACTCCTTGTGGCAAACCTTCAACCTCGACTGAGAGTTGAAGTCCCTCGACTTTGCGCACACCTTGCAACAACAGTCTTTTAACACCTCACTCAGGTTCGCAACCCTGAGACCTTTACTTGGCCTACACACTCCTTGCACGGCACTGTGCCTAACTGCACCTTCGAGGAAATGAGAACAAAAGCTAACTCTACCTGAACCCTTCTGTCAACGCACTCCTTGTGGACAATTCGACTACACTCCTTGCAGGAATCTCTTGGCTCAAATAGAGAAATAATTGAAACTCATTCCTTTCTTCTCTCAGACTTCAATTCACACACGAAATCACATACACATCATATAAAAGCAAATGTATGACAAGAAGCAAACATTCATGAGCATATCAACATCAAAGTCATAGAGAACAACACAAACCATGAAATTGAATCAGAACTCTTCTATTAATTCAAATGTCTGTATATGGGTGTCTACACAGCTCTCTGCTTGCTCTTGCTCCTATTGCTTCTAAATAATATTACAATGACACAATGAGGGTGTCTATATCCATTTTCCCTCTTGGACTCTAAAGCTATCAAAACTAAAATTAAATTCCTATCTACTAGCATTAACTACACTAAATGTCGTCCATCTACTAAAGGACGAGAGCTTCCCGCTCAAGGTCCATTACAATATACAAGTGCACCATCTCTTAAATGACTCATTTAAGATCTGCGCAACAACTTCTAAGGTTATTTCAAAATTTTTGTTGGCTTGTCCAGCTGTCTTCCGCTTCTGCGCTGGCTCGCTTGATGAGTTGGCGATGCTCCTACATCACCAAGGTCCTAAGTTTTTTCCTGCAAGAAACAAAACATTTACAATACCTTTAGAGTTTATGGGGTTTTGACTAAAATGTATTTATATAAAACAAAATATTATGAAAAATGATAAAAAAAAAGTTATAAATAGAAGTAAAAAGTATTTTCCACCATTTTATTTGCACTTTGTCAAAAACTTACCAAAAACCATTGGTTTTTACCTCAACTTCGACGACGGATTGTGGAGGCTACAGGGGATCATTCAACGAAAAAATTGCATAAAAGAGGTAAGCATCTCATCTTATATCTTTTCAATGGATTAATTTTTTATTTTGATGGTAAAAAATCAAGATTTTTTGATGATTTGGGACTGCTAGTTGTGCATTGGGGCCGTCGCGAGTGGCCTATAACGGGCCCTGCGGAAATTAAAGATTTCCGTAGGTGCGTTAAGGTACACTCACAAAAATTCCGCATTGTACTTAAAGCTTGATCGCGGAGGCTGGAAAACTAAAATGAAATGTGAACGTTGACTCAAAAAAAATCCCAAAAAATGTTGAAAAAGTGTGCTAAAGATATTCTCTGGTTCCCATGCAGGAGCTTGCTTGAAAAGATGTTGGAATGGAGAGAGAATGATAAAAAAGAATATGATTTTATGGATTTAAATGATTCGGGGACTGTGAATTCTATCTAGCAATGTGGTCCATTAAAATTATTCAAAGTTCAAGGCATGAGAGCCCAACAGAGATTACTAGAATACTTGGTTCATATGTGGGATTCAGAACAACAAGTGTTCCATGTGGGTGTTCATGTCCTCTCCTTGTATATTGAGGATATTTATTTTATGACGGGGTTGTCACGTCATGGGGCACGCATGACTCTGACAGGTGGTTGAGGTGGTGGCTTTCCCATGAGTGAGTATATTCATCGGAATTGCGAACCTGATGCCGAAAGGCGTAAAGGGAAGGTAGAAATCCATGGTGTGAGATATTTGACTCTCAAGACCATCCTTTTCACCATCACAGATGGAAGGGAGTGCTTCGCCACACATGGAAATCCAAAGTTACTTTCAATATGCCATTGAATGTTTGGAGCCTCGAATATTCAATTAGTGTGACAGTCTATTACGCAGCATGAAAACACAACTCACAAAAAGAAGGAATGGGGACCTGAAACAGTTTGGTTATGGGTCCATTTTAGTATTTTTCTTCCTAGAAATATTTCCACACCTACGCCTACAGGTGGAATGGGGAATACCAGCCCTGAGAGACCCACAAATGAAAATATGGTGTGACATGATGACACGGCATGTGGTGGGCTTGATTGTGAAGTATGATGATGCATTATTCAATTGGCTGGGACCTCAAATCCTGATGATTTATGATTATGGTTATGTCGGTCTAGACTTTCAAGGTGATCCAGAATTGGTTCTCCCTGAGGGATATCAGTGGGGAGATCTAGGTAAGAAAGACATTTTCTTTTTTACAATGTTTTTATGAGATTTTTAAAATATTTAATGTTTTTGTGTTTCTGATCAAAAGAATAATAAAAAAATTTCGATCATGCAGATGTAGGGCCACATCAACCCCTGGGCTCTTCTCTTATTCAGAGGCGAGGAGAGGCACGCGTAGTAGCTGGATGGGATGCTGAAGATTATGATGTGATAGAGAATAACTTGGAAGGCTTGACGAAAAAGATCCCTGATATATCCATCGAGAAGATCCAGAGGCGTTATCAACGCCATACTATAGGCATATCTGTCTCACTTAGTCGCTTACTATGTAGGGTAGCGAGAGCAGTAGTATGTTATCACAAGAGGCATCCATGATGCCATTTTGTATGGGCCACGGGCTCTATATTTTGATATTTTGATCTTCGGATGAAAACTCTTTTTGTAAACATTATATCATTATATATATACATGAGGCTTTTACTGATTTACTCTGCTTTTTGTACAATATGTGAAATGTGATTGGAATTACAAATGTCTCAAATTTTAGTCTAATACATAATTAGCTAGAGCATCAGTTAATGTATTTAGACATCTAGGAATGTGTTGATATTCAATATAATTGAAATGACGTTCCAAGAGGTGGATTTGTAAATATACCAGTAATAGAGTAGGGCTTTGTAAATATAGATAGTATAGACATTGTTTAACTATAGTACTACTAGCCGAGAATCAAGTTGTATAATGAAGCGATGAATCCCAAGAGAAATAGCAGTAGTCAATAATTCAATGACTGTGTTATACTATGTGATATTATTGGTTGCTCGACCGAGACAAACACCTTGTAGACAAATAAGTTCATTTGAGGGTGCATAAATTGACCAAGCAGCAAAAGCTAAATTCTGAGTACTACAGCTAGCACCATCGATGAAGCCAATATAAGGTAGCAAAAACACCGACATCTGGAGACCAATGACAATGAAGGGTAAGTATCCAGGGTTAAAACTCAAATAGTAGAAACACACTAAAGTAACACACAAGAGTATGATACAATAAAAATACAAGTTCTTATGTAGAGATAGGCTAAGCATAGTACTTCTTCAAGTAAAGCCCATTTCTAGGTTCACTCAAAGGAATGCCATCATAATCTACTAACTCATATGCTCCCTTCTCCAACACTCTTTTAACAATATAAGGGCCTCACCATATAGCCTCAAATTTTCTGGCTCCTAGCAAATCACGATCTTGTTCATAGAGGAGAACTATATCACCTTCAGAGAACACGCATGGCTTGACATGTTTATCATATTCGGATTTTATGTGTTTCTTATGGGTTTCAATAACTAGGGTGGCATCACGATGG
Organism: Picea mariana; assembly: GCA_032191745.1. Classification (NCBI taxonomy): domain Eukaryota; kingdom Viridiplantae; phylum Streptophyta; class Pinopsida; order Pinales; family Pinaceae; genus Picea; species Picea mariana. The sequence continues at coordinate 134,892 of JASDQU010010271.1, read as the reverse complement.
GTTTCATCCATTTGCATAAGATACAACAGACGTTCCTCCTCAACAGAGGTATTTGGGAGAAGTTTGATGACTAGTTTTAACGATGGAATTTCACATTCAATCGATAGAACAACTTCTAAACCATACACTAATTGGATGGGTGTAAACCCCATGACTGACTTCACGGATGTCTGATAGGCCCACAATGATAAGAACAACATTGTGTGCCAACTCGTTTTGTGAATTCTGATAATCTGTCAAAGCATGGCAATAAGTACTTTGTTTATTGCTTCGACTTGGTCATTGGCCTGTGGATAGTACGGGGTTGAGTTTTCATGTCGAAGACCCAACTTTTCCGTAATCTCAGACATCATAAAGTTTCTAAAGTGGCTACCATGATCGGTAATGATAGCATGTGGGATTCCAAATCGTGTAATAATGTGATTGAATCTAAATAGGGCTGCAGTTTTTCCCGTGTTGTCAAATGTAGGCATCACCTCATCCCACTTCGTGAAATAATATATGGCTACAATAATGTACCCATGCCCCCCAACCGAGTGAGGGTTACATGTTATGAAATTGATTCCCCATTTAACAAAGGGTCCAGCGGAAACTACAGAATGTAAGGGAGTGAGGTGAGATCTTATTTTGTTGTTGTATGTTTGGCAAGTGTGGCATTTTTGGACAAAAATAATACAATCTTTGAATAGAGAAGGCCAAAAATACCCAGCTCATAAGATATCTTGGGTAGTATCATACCAAGACATGTGACCACCACATGCTCTAGTGTGTCAGTCATTTAAATCTTTCTCAGCTTCATCATAGGTTAGACAACATCAAAAAATAGAGTCAATTCCATGGCGATAAAGAGTGTCACCGAGAATGATGTACCGACGGGCTTGGTAGCGTATTCAACGATGGTCGGTGCTAGACAAATCAGGTTGGAAAGTCTGAGTTTGGAGATAAAAATAATATCCCCATACCAAAGGTCATCAGAACTGATCAGAGAAAGAGACTCATCGGGTAAAGAGTCCTCTGCTACATTTTTTGTCTCAGTGTAGGAAAGGTCACATATCAGTTCAGCAAACACCAAGTATTTCTTAGACTTAGAACATTTGAATTCTAAGTCAAACTCCTGGAGAATGACTATCCATTTGGAGTATTTTCCCCCGAGCAATTGGCGGGTAAGAATGTGTTGCATGGGGTTGCAATTGGAAATTACAGTGGTTGTGCAGAGTAAGATATAGTGACGGAATTGTTGGACATCTTGGATAGATGCCAAGGCCAGTTTTTCAACATGAAAATACTTGGCTTCGGTAGTTGTGAGACTCCGACTCAAATAATAAATGACATGTTCGTCGTGTAAATCATCTTCTTGGACTAGAACCATGGCGATGGTCAAATCTAAAGCAACGAGATAAAGGAAATAATCTCAACTATAATCGGGTGGGAAAAGTAGTGGGGTATGGGTTAAAGTCAATTTCAAAGTGTCAAAGGATTTGTTGGCAGTGGTTTCCCATAAAAATTTAGAGCCTTTATTTAATAGTCGAGTAAATCTGAGTGTTAACTCAACGTAGTTTGGGATAAAACGACGTAGAAATTTTGCCTTCCCTTGCAAACTTTGTAGCTGGCAAACTGAAGAAGGAGGAGGGAGATTATGAATCGCCTCAAGTTTCAAAGGATCTACCCTGATCCCTTGAAGTGACACAATAAAACCCAAGATTCAGTCGAATTCCACGCAAAAGACACATTTGTGTGGGTTTAAGCGTATACGATAGAATCGATAATGAAGGAAAATGGCTCGAAGGTGGGTCGGATGATCACTACGATGCATGGAATGTGCTGGTAGGTCATCTAAATATAGTTGTAAAATTTTCTTAATATCATGGAAATCATAAGACATAGCACGTTGAAATGTTGCACCGGTGTTCTTTAAACCGAAGGGTAGTTTCTAGTAGGCAAAAGTTCCCCAAGGACAAATAAAAGTGGTTTTGTGTTCATCCACGGGTAAGATATTGATTTGATTATATCCAGAGAAACCATCCATCAAAGAGAAGATTTCACTTCCGGCGCAATCATCAACGATTTGGTCAATGAAGGGGGTAGGAAAGTTGTTCTTAGGACAAGCTTTGTTGATATCCCTATAATAAACATAGACATGGATCGTACCTTGTTTCTTGTTAATCGGAACTAGATTGGATACCCAATTAGTCAAATCCACTGGATAAATAAATCCGGCTTTAAGAAGTTTTTCTACTTCAAGCTTAATAAAAACCACTTTACGGGGGTGGACCGGACGAAGTCTCTACCAGACGAGTTTGGCACTCGGGTATGTCTTGATTTCGTGTACAACAATATCAGGGTCAACGTCGGGCATCTCTTCATAGCTCAACGCGAACATGTCACAAAATTCTTGGAAAAGTGACTTACATGTGACAACCTCCTCGTTGGAACAGGAAGCTCCAATGTGAACATTTTCAACAACTCCAGGTTTAATAGATATGTTGAGGAGGATGGCGGGTGAAATGTTACTTAAGTTCCCTTCATAGAACACATTGTGTGTGGAGTCAGGAACTAAAGCAATAACGACAACGGTCGACAGAGTCGAGATCCGTTGGTAACTCTCGATGGTGTGTTGTTTGAGAAATAGAATGGAACGATGATGTCCATCATCCCAAGGGGTATCTTCCACCTATAGAAACGACATAATCATATTATCTATGAGAAACATAACGTGAAAAGGATCAGGAGACGAATCACTGAGAGAGGGAGTAGAAGGGTCAACCGATTGAATGTCTTGGTAGGTGGATTCAACTGGACTTAAAGGCATCTGGTCATTATAGCAAACATAATCATTGGGGGTGGGTACTATCTATGGGTCAGAAGACATGGGAGTTTCACGGACGGAGGTGGATATCATGTTAATCGAGGCAGCCAAGGAGGTGGAACGTCAGGTGGTGGGATTGGAAACGTACCCATCAGAGTGGAATGTTTTAGTAGACCCACACCGACATTCTCATACCCAGGGGGTGTCTTTGCAATGAAAGGTATGTTGTTGGTACATGTATCGGAATTAAAGAAGGCCAGTTGGTCTATTGTAACTACTTTTCCCTGATGTGGAAAGTGCATGATGCAGAAAAGAGTATACACAACTATATGCATGGAATCGATCCAGCTATGGCCAAGTAAAAGGTTGTAATCGAGAGGAGAGTCAAAGACCTCAACTTCAACGTTGACCATTTTTCCTTCTAACGTAATAGGCAACAACGGGAGGACACCGTAAGGTTTAAAGCCAGAGCCATTAAAGGCTTTGAGCATGTTGTGTGATTTAGTTAAGGGAGGAGAGTCGATGGATTTCTAGCAGGCAATATACATGACACACGTCGAGGCACCCTCATCAATAACTATTCTACAAATGTTCTTGTCGGAGACAACAAATTGTATTTGAAATGTGAGTTGAGGGGGTAACCTTGGAATGTGATGTTCCAAGTCAAAGATTATTAAATTTGTATCTGTAGGTTCGATTCCACCGATAGATTTCAACAGTGCCTTTCGTTGTGTAGGATAACTCTAAAGGACTTCGAGGGATGACATCACGGAGGGTGCTTGTGCCATATCTTTTACACTACTATAGTTCTGAGTAGCACATGCATGAGGATTGAAAGAAGATTTCTGAACCACGCCCTTGGGGGAAAGGTGGAGGACTGTATCGAGATTCGGTCATTCAAGATGAAGAGGACCAGTGGAAGATGGAATTGGAGGAGATTGTTGAGCCAATGATGGTGGTGTATCGTCAAATTTCTCCTTAGAGGAAGAATAATCTTTGGCATGGGTGGTAAGTGTGATGTCATTCTTCTTTGAATCACCATTACACATAAGTACGTAGGAGGTAATGGAGGAAGAAGGTTGATCATGGATGACCAATTGAGCCTGTTGTTGAGAAGGGAAGGGCTGAGACAAGACGACATGTGTAGGAGGTTTTGGGGTCCCTTGAAGGAACTTTGTGACCTCGGCATGCCTGGGACAATCCTTCGTGTAGTGATCATCACCACAGATAAGGCAAGGATAATGAGGTTTGCATTTTTCCTTATCATCAGCAGGTTGTGACTTGGTCTTGTCGGATTGTGGGTTCTTATTTTTATCCTCCTTATTCCTACCCTTCCCTTTTTTGGATTTATTCTTACTGGTAGGAGTCGATTGAATGACATTCACTTCTAAAGTTTTATTGTTGAGAGGGGTAGGCATTGGAGCAGTTTGAACATTAGAAGCATGGGATTTGGGCGTGGTGTGAGAGGCCTATGCAGATTGAGGTTGAGAATGAAAAGTACCTATCACACCATCAACGACATGAGAAGCTATTGGGGTTGTTGAGGTGGTTGTGGTAGAAGGACGAGGTGCATCACGGAGCAGATCGTAAAGAGTACATGTTTGTGAATAAACAAGATTGAGATACTGGGCACAATTGATCACTTGTTCTTCTATGAAAACTCCAGCCATAGAAATGTCTTTAGATATGTCATTCAGGAAGGATTTCGTGAACCACTCTGCCAATAACTAATCGAGAAGATCTAGTTTGATTAGATGTCATCTTCATCTCCACTCATGAATGTGATCGGAGATATGAGTGGATTTACTTTGTTTGAAATAACTCAAAATCTCAGTCCCCGTTTCATAACGGATTGGAAACTAGTAGTGAGTAAGGAAATCCATAGCTAGGGTATTAAATTTGACGAAGAAGCCTTGTGGTAATTATATATACCACTTGGCAGCTGAACCCATGGGAGTTCATTGAAAAAGACAAAATCGAATGGAGTCATCCATCAAATAGTTGGATGAACACCAAAGGTGGAAAGTAATTACATGATTGTTTGGGTCCTCTCCCGATTTACCATCAAACTTAGGAATGTCGGATGGTAGTTTGGCCGGTATGAAGGTCCACTGAGGAGAGTGATAGATATGGCCATTTAAAATTCTAGACAGATCAGGGAGGTCCAGGGTGGCTAAGAAGGGAAATTGTCTATTCACATGGGGGTACTGGTGACTTTGGGGAGGAAGTACCGTAGGTATACCAGTAGGACCATAAGCAGTTTGCATATAATGTGAAGATCCAGGTAGATTCGGTTGTTGGTGTGGAGGCATGTAGCCCATAGGGTTGTACTGGTTAGGGATGTTCCTTGAATAGGGACATTGGGTTGAACGTTCGAACCCCAAATGGGATTGGACGGACCTGGGTATGGTTGGCCTGTACTAGGGGGTATGAAAGAGCTAGCTTAAGGTTGTTTCCCCCCAGTCAATTGAGGATTACCTTGGGTAAGATAGTTCCAATACTGGGCCAAGGCTGTAGTTATGCTATGTCCATAGGGTGGAGTAGGTGGGGGTTGTCCTCTAACCAGGGGTTGTGTCCCAATTGGGGGTTTTGTTCCAATTGGAATTTGACCTCTGAAAGGGGATTTCATTTGGCCCCTAGGGTGAAATTTTCCGCCAAAAGGAATTTGGTAATTATGTGTGAAATATTGAGTGGTGCCACTAGGGTCGGTTCCTCTGACGAGAGGCGAATAAGACCTCCCAAAGGGGGGTTGGGGAAGTGTCAGAATAAAACCAGTCACATAATTATGCTCGGAAGGAAAAAAAACTCCAGATGCTCTAGATGGAACTTGAGCAGGGATATGGATAGAAACATTTAATGCATGATATCCAGAGGGAAGTGATGGGGTGAGTCTAGGAGAAAGTGGTGTGCCAATGGGGGCTTGGCTAGCCACTATATTCTTGGTGGGAATAGTCATAGTATTTGGGACCATTGTAGAATGGGCCATCTGAAGGGGGATGGTCGATTTGGGATCTGCCAACTAGGTTTCAGAACGACCGAACATATAGGTAGTCATAATGGGAGAATGATCTATATCAGACGTTTCGGGCAGCTCGTGTTCGACGAATATATCGACACTTGTGTCGGCACCGAAAATATCCCATCTTGGAATGTGGGTAGACCAAAATGGAGACTGACCTTTAGGGCCTATGAACGGTCTAGTTGGTAATCCAAAAGTTTCAACAATAATATCTTCGAAAGGATTTACCCGAAGAATACATCTCTCGGAACTGTGAGGAATTCGAAAAGACTCTAGAGAATCAGTAACTTAGAATTGTTCTAGAGAGTCAGTTCCTTCCACTCGTGGAGTGGCAGTGCCTTGGACCTTACTCTGTTGAGTAGAGCCCTCCAGTGGGTTGGTAGGAAAGGGTAGAGAACCTCCTAGATCTTCTGGGGGTAGTCCTTGCATTCTACATGAGCGACGTGGAGGGTCAATGTTGGCAGAGCTAAATATCTTACAAACGAAACTCTATGGCCAACTATGGAAACAAATAGCACTCACTAGTAGAATCAAGGAATCAAACCAAGAAAACAAGACCTCCTTATTTTGAAGTCACTAATTGGTGATGAAATCCAACGTCATGAAGACAAGACAAGAAGGGGTTGGGCTAGGGTGGAAAAGTTATTGTGACGCCCTGCTTAATGAACTTACACCCTGGTGCAAGCTCCCACACATAATCATGGGTATACCCTCCAAGGAGCCCGAGTGAGTCTAGCCAATGTCGATTCCAGGTACTGTGAAGACTTGCCCCTCCACAGTCACCTTGTGTAAGACCCTAAGAATATAGGATACTAAAGTTACCAAAAACAACAATGATGCTTGGGGAAACAGACGACAGTCCGATTCACATGCAAGGGCAGGGTATCTAGCCTAAAATCAACTTGAGAGGTTTCCACTCATCATTGTGGGTATACCTTCAAGCAACCCACATAATATGTGCAATCTCTACACTGATATCAATAAAGCAGGGTGAGTAACTCTGCCAATCTCAATGCGACCTCAGGATTGACCCTTGTGTGAGAAGGGCTTCCCAGGAAAAAATGTTGCAAATGGAATTTGACATTCCCTATCACAAGATACTCTTGTGTGTTTTGTGCTTTGGAGAGTGTGTCTCACTGCCTATTCCAAATCTCTAGCCTAGTTAATGTTGGTGTAAACGATCCCTAGAAAATGAAAGTTAATATTTGAATTTTACATTTTGCAATGTTTTTTAGAGGTTGTTGTTACTCAAAAGGGAGACGAGAATGAACCAATGTTGTGCAAGAATTTGACCCAAAAACATGCAAATAGAAATGAATAATGAAAAATTTTGTTCGATGAATTCTATTCACAATAGGGAGAATGTATCTTCTAGAAAAATGTAAACTATGATGTACAATTCTCTTCTTTTAAATTCAGTACCAAACAATCATAAACGGTATAATTTCACTATTTGTTCTTTTTCAAATTTTTTGAATGCCAGTGTTTTCTGCATAAATGATCGCCTAAAAGACTTAAAAGACTTTAATTTTTTCCTTTCGAAAAACCAAACAGAGATGGAACTAAGAAAGGATGAGCAATCAATGAAAAGAAAACACTCAACAAGCAACCAAATCGATCTTTCAATGAAGATAGAAACACAAAATGACAAGAAAAGGTTTCTTCAAATCTAAACAAGAAAATGGTTTTCTGATCATTAAGAAATCTAGAAGGTGTAACCAACCTATAATTCCAAATCCAAATGAATACTTTTAATTGATCAAGAACCCAAACGTAAGTCCAGATATTATATCATTGTCGATAAAAATCGAAAAAAAAATCAAAAGAGAGGCGTTTGATCTCCGAAATCAATCAAGATCCAGTTGAAACAATCAGAAGCAATCAAGAACTGGTATTGAAAACCCTTTTCTAGCCGACTGAAGAAAAAAACTGGGCAATAGTAGAGGTCAATACCCAATCCAAAAAGTTTTCAAATGCTGCCGCGGGCAGGCAGTATAACACAGTATGAAAATGTGTGGTTTCCGCAGGCCAATAATCATGTAGGTCGTGAAAATCCCACACTAAAACAAACTGCTAGGGTGCAAAAATAGAATGTTTCCACGATCTACCTATAACGTGCAATGCAGAAGTCTTTCACAAACTAGAAAATTTTTCAAAAAGGACAAAGGGTCTCAGGAAATTTTTTAAATCCAGTGAGTCTAATTGGATCTCCCATAGACTCAAAGACTGAAACATAATGTAAAAGATAGGCTATGATAAAATGGCCAACAAAACCACAATCAAGTTGTACCTCCCCAATGGAGTTAACGGATAAATCAGTAGATGCAGACATGAAATGATCCCCCTAGATCCACCTGGTTCTAGAACAAAACAAGATGAAACAAGACTCTTTCCCTAGGTTACAATCATTGAATTTAACTACCAAAGAAGGAACAGATAACATACCTTATGAATTGCCTCCTTATGTCTTTGTTGATCCTGCTTTACTCCAATGTTCCTGTGAGATCAGATCTACAATAACACAAATCAACCAATGTGAAAGTAGTAATAGTGAAATTCAATGACAACCTAAACATGTGATCAAGGAATCATGTAATAAAATATCAATAATTTTATGGGAAAGAGACATGCCACTGTATTGTATTAATGAAAGGTAGAAGATAGAACCGAATCGCCTTGATGTCACAAGTTCCCTTTTAGCGGCCCTTTGTTCTGACACACACATACATTTTCTTTTACATTTGCATGAAGATTTTTCACAAAATCTTGATGGATGAATGGAGACCTCAAGCATCACTTGAAATAGGATTCTTCACACAGTCTTCAGCCTATTCTTCCATCAATTTTCTATACTTCTTTATTCTTGTACCTCTAACCTTTTCCATGAGAAGACTATCATTATATAGGAGAAGTTGAAGTGGTTAAAGAGATGAGGATGATCCCATCAAATTAGAGAAGTCAGTAGGATCGTAACCATATGGACGCCATCTCATATTTCTAGAACATTCCACTTCTAGAAGCTGCTAGAACTTCTTTCCTCTTTTAGTTTTAAAGTGTCACCGCGACTTGCCTATATAGTAGCCTGTGGAAATCTCGCGGTATGGCTATAGTGCAGCCTGCATAAATCAGAGATTTCCACACTATGTAAAGGGAGCAGCCCGCGACGGCCTTCCAAAAATGCATCTTGCAAGGGTGTAAAGAGGTTTCTTTTCTCAAGAAAAATATCATATTGGGAACCTAAACACATGTTTATGTAATCATCATCAGGGTGACCAAAATAATGTGTAACAGTGTTGTTTGGACATATTTCAGTGTCTGAAGCTTGAGCTTAAGAGTGATCTTGAGCCTAAGTTTTTCTTCTCCAAGATGCTTGAAGGCCTGATGCCCATAGAAGTCTTGTCCACATTTCTTACTAAGTATTTCCTCTACTCATACTTAAACTCAATTCACTAATTGAAGTTAGTTCTGGGCCTCACTTCTCTGTGCATTACTTGTCTAGTTTTGTGTTGAAATCATTCATGTATTGAGTTTTACCCATTTGACCTCCACTCACATAAATAAAACATCCACCAAACATTCTAATGGGTATCGGTCTTATCCTCCCATAACCCGAGGGTGACTTTCAGTGCTAACAGAAGGATCAAGGTACGTGGGTTTAAAGTTTCAGCTCCTTAGGCCTTAAAATTTTGGAGATATAGCTTGTGTAAGATAGGGTTTTGGAATCATCCTGAATTTATTCATCACAAAATTTTCTCTATAAAAACGTTTATGTGATGTTTCAGACCCTAAAATTGAGATTCTATTCATAGAAGTTATCAAGGTATCTGTGATAAAAATTTCATATTCCGGGTCATCCTACTTTTGTAGATACACCTTGTGTCAGATAGGGTAGTTGACTAGTCATATTAACTAGTCTCAAACAAGTGCTCCAGGTAAAGCAATGATATCTTCTTCAATGAGTATCCAAATTAAGTCATACTAGTTGTATTGGGCAATGGACAGTCTTCAATATTTCTAGTGCAAGTTTTAGAATCAAATATCATATATTGTTCTCTTGGTATGCTTTACAAGTACACTCTCCTGGAAGGGCCAAAAATCAGCAAGGTGTGGGGAAGTTACCATAACTTCCACTTGGCACATCCAATTCTGATCAGACCTGTGGAATTGTAGAGAAGACATATCAAAGAACTACAAAATGAAATTTTCATACCTAGAAGGGATGAAATTTTGGAGATACATTAGAAGAAATATTGTCTAGCATAAGCACCTCAAAATCAAGGTTTAAAAGTGATACTTGGCCAACATGCCACCAAAAAATGGAACTTCTACACCAAATAAGCCTTCAGACAAACCTACTTGGACTCTTAATGAAGGTGAAAAGATGCACAGGGAAATAAATGATTTACAAAAGAAGACAGTAACAAAATATGAACTACAAGGGATGATGAATTCAATTGAAGCTAAGTTGGAGGAAATAATGGATATGAATATGGATGGTTTGAAAAGCGATATCATGGAAGGATTGAAAAATTTGCTAATAGAGAGGCCACCTGAAAGTGAAAATGTATTCCATGAAATTCATAGCGAGGACACAAGGAAGATAAATAAAGACTGGAGAAACTTGAACTTTGGTTTGAAGACCAACCACTTTCCTAAGATCGATATGAGGAAATTTGATGGCAAGGATCCAAACACATGGATACTTTAGAAGGAGCAATTCTTTGATCTACATGATATGCCACACACACAAAAGGTACGAATTGCTTCTTTATATTCAGAACCCAATCAATTTGTGTGGTATCAATGGCTTTGTTCTCGCAAATCACTTGTCACTTGGACAATTTTCACAGAACAAAAGATAACACACTATGAGGATATATGAGGAGCAATAACTTCTTTAGCCAATTGATAAATCTCAAGCAAAAGGGTTCAGTTGTGGAGCACATTGGGAACTTCCAAAGATTGAATACAAAGGTAATGGATATTCCAAATGAGCACATGATTGACGTATTCATAGGAAATTTAAAGGATAACATTCAACATGAGGTATGCCTTTGGGAATTAAAATAATTGGAGAATGCATTCAAGGTGGAAAGTGTTATTACACTAAGTTGCCTTGGGTTTTTTAGTTTGTTTTCATCTTTTCCTATGTCTTAGATTTTAATTTTTTAATTTCACCCCTTTAAAAAAATGTGTTTGTTAGGACCCCCTTGATAAATAAAGTGTTGAGTCATGACTTATGTTTTGATCCTCATTCAAATTTGGACTTAGGACCATTTTTTTTCATGACTTAACTTTGATCCCCCCTCATGATTTTCCACTAGGATCGATTCACTCCACGAATAGCTTGATTTGACATGCCATTTTCCTCACTCATGCCCTCGTAGCCCCTACCTTGTTGTCCTTTTCTTACTTGCCCAATCATTTTTTGAAATGGAGCACTGCCCACTCATCAGGAGTTTCCGTAGCGCCTTTCCTGTTCATCATATTCCACCATGATTTATGATTACAATGTTGATATCATCTTCCTTGTTTTCAGTGCTAGGAGTTGGTTAGAGATGCCTTCAAGATATCATATTTACGAGCTCTGATAATCATTTGTGATTTTTGAGCAACTCAAGATTGTTGCACTGTGCAAACTCCCAGTTTTGACCAGTCGACAACAACGCTACCAGATCCGATGTTGAGGTAGATTTAAAGGCCGGGATGTTCGTGACTTCTTCCTAAAATCTCGTTGAGGCTTAAGAAAAATTTTATTCCACATTTATTCTGTGTTTCCTCCTCTGCACATAATTTTCAAAGAGAGTTATCTCTTAGAGTTTTGGATTATCGGGCTTGTGTAGTTGAAGGAGACATTTCCTCACACCATTCAATATTTTTCTCCCCTCCTTTCCAACCTGTAAATTTCATTACCTTCATGTCGAATTTTGATACATCCGCCCACCATAGCTACTAAGCTCACAACATCCAAGCAGTTCTATCCTCTGCATACGCAGTGCGCTACCTAGAGGAGCTGCTTAACCATATTGTTTCTCCCTTGCCTCCTCCGAAACATAAGTCTAGATTTTTATACCCAGTTTCAAAGGCCAATTACAGGGTATCCTCTCATTTTATAAGTGTTCACACCTGCACAAATCCAAGAGATGGATTTCCACAGCCAGTTTTGTTTACTAGCAATCAGTCTGGTTTAAGGGAAGTTCTTGTAAAGTGAAGCCTTGTCCATTTGAACCTTGAATTTAGGTCCTCCTGGTTATTACCATTCCATATCCATAAGAACCTCTCATCCTAAACTATGGATACTCCTCAGATGAATAAGTCACACAAGGGGGTTAAGCTAGTTAGAACTGAACCTGTGGATATGCTTGTTTTTGAGATAGAGCCCATGGAAAGGGAAGTTTTTCAAAGAGTGGGATGCCTCTCTTTATGCCAGAATATGAAAAGAGGTCATCCTGAGGTGACAAGGAAGTTTTCCTTACATTTTGATGACTGGAAGACCAAGGTAGGGGATTTAGAATTTGAGGTGACTTGGACCTCTATTTCAGATGCAACAGGAATCCCTATCACAGGTGAGAAATGGTTTAAAGCTATGGCTTTGAATGCAGCCCATGCCAAAGATTTCCTTAAGCCTGAACATCAAGCTGGTGATTTGTCTAAAGGTGTGCCAAGGAATCAGCTGATTGAGCAGTTTGACAAGATATTGAGGATCATTCAAGGAGGTTAAACACATTATACCAATACCATATAAGCCTTCTGCTGCATTTTACTGGTAAAATTGAAATGAATATTCCCTACTATTTGCTAAGGATCATAGGAAAGATGTCAGATAGGATTCAATCCAAGTCTAAGGATGTAGATACTAGCATCTTTCACTCTAGATTGATTAGAATGCTAGCTTCTAAAGAACTGGGTAAGAAAGATATATCATGGGAACATTTTGTTATTTCTTCTCACTTCAAGTTGGATATAGAAGCCACTCCTCAGTCGCAGAAAGCAAGCCCTTTATCATCAACCATTGTTGCTAAAGAAGGTACCAGAAGGAAGAGAAATGGAAGAGTTCATTTTCAATATTCAGAGGTCATCAAGGAGGTCACAGGAATTGAGGAGGTCAGAATAGAAAGATTAAAGAAGAGTTGCAACATTTTCAAGATGAAGTGGCTCAAAGGAACTTGCAGGTATTGGTTGAAGCTGCTATTGAAAAGGAGACACTAGCATACAAGGAGAGMATAGCTCCATTGAAGAAGCCTGTCAATGCTAAAAGGAAGAATCCTATTGGGCCAAAGGAGGATCCTCCTCCTCCAAGAAAGAGTATCAGGTTAAGTGTCAGGTTAATGAAGTAGTTGGTGAAAGGTGAGCTCCATTTTTGAAGATGGTTCCTTTTTTTTGGAGATAAATTATTGATGAAACACTACCTTTTCCACCTATACACACTTCTAGTGCTTATTGTTCACAGGTTTGGGTTTTTATAAAGAATTAATCCCTTTGGCAGTATTAGTGTAGACATTTCATAGCGCTATGGTGCTACAGACTAGTCTATTTTTTATGTTCCACCAGTTTTCTACCTAAAATGTTGTCGAATCGCCTAAAGCTAATGGTGCTTCTACTACCCGAGGTTGCTACCCATTCTGCACATGTCCAAGTGAAGGTGTTGCATATTTTGATGGCGCTACCTAAAGTTTAACAGAGAACATAAGTGAGCTCTACCAAATTTATTGCAGAGATGAAGTTTTCACAGAGATCCACTAGAGTGGCGCTACCTAAATTCGCTACCGAATTTCTAGTAGAGATGAAGTTTTCACAGAGACACACCAGAGTGGTGCTACCAGAATTATCTACCTAAATTTTCACAAAGACTGAAGTCTGCACAGAGGATACAAAGATTTGGTGCTACCTATTTTTCTACTTGTCTAGTTTTGAGGAGGTGCTACAGAGTCTCATGAAATTTGGTGAAGGCACTACAAAGTACACTACTCAGAGTGCTACCCAAAGATGCTACCAACAGATACCAGGAATCTAGGAGGGTCAAGATAACACATTTTTGGATAGTTGATGATGAGGATAATTGAAGAAACAACAACTGACAACATGATGATATCTACATGCCTCTGAAGGACACATGGAAAACAAGGAGTAAGGCACCAAAGGGGGATTAGTTAGTTCAAAGATTGGTTGGATTAGTCACCAACACTTTCCCATTTTATAGCATAGGTTGCTAGTCAATTTGTTAGATGGAATAAATTCTTAGAGATTTTCATGAGAAGGAGGCCAGCTCGTACCTCTAGCTATTGCCTCCCTTTTTGTTATAAATAGATAGATGAAATGCTTCAGTAGGTTCGAATGGTTGAGAAAGGCTCCCTTATACTCTAATATTTTGATGAAGTTACTATGAATTGGTTATGTACTTGATTTGAGACATCTTGGTTAATAGAAATTATCTTCTCTTTCCAACTTATTTTCTTCTAATGCTAAAGTGTTCATGCTTTGAATGATTCACATGAATGGTTTTGGTGATATTATGATGTATGTTTGATTATTATATTATCATGATGTTTCTTTAGTGTCCTCAAGTTATGAACTCAAGAAAATCTTGTGTTAAGAGTCTTTCTTCCCTAGGTTGTTTGCATACCTAATGTTTATAGAAACCCCTACATTCCTCTCATTGAAGGCTTCCCTCTGTTCATACTTACTCCCAATTACTGATTGAAGTTAGCCAAGACCTTGATTGCTCATGCATGCTAGCCCTGATTTCTATGTTGGAATATTATCATCTTGAGTCTTATCCATTTGACCCCTCATAACTCTTTTACATTCACATATAACTTGATGGGTATTGGGATTGCCTTCCATGCAATCTGAAGGTGATTCCTAGTGCTAACATTCTTGGCATTGTTGTCGGGGAACAATTTGAATACTTTTCCATGGGATTTAATGACACAACTTACTAGTTCTGAAGGTGCATTAGAACTTAGTATCTTGAAGATTGCAGCTTGCACTTGGCGACTCCATTGTTTCAGCTCTGGCGCCTAAAGGCAGACATACGAGATCAAATCCACAACTACATTTGGTTCCACCTAAGGCTAACCCAGAGAAGATAATCAAAAAGGGAAAAGCTTCTCAATAAAAAAAATTTGTTGCTGCTACAAGTGCTTCTGGTCAGTTGCCTGATTCCACTCTTCATACTCCAGTTGTTATATCAAGTAATCCTTCTTTACCTTCTACTGAAGTATCTAAGAATATTGATTTTCAAAAGTTTCCTATTGAATATTCCTCTTTTGAAATTGATTTGAAAGATGAAAGTTTTGAAATTCTTTCTTCCCCTGAAATTGTAAAGTGGTTCAGTCTAGAGAGTCTTGAATATTTTCCTACTTTAGGCTGCTACCCCTCCACCCATTAAAGTTTCTTTTGTCAAAGAAGAGGAAACCTTGTCTTATTTACAGACTTTACCATCTTCTTCCAAGACTCATCCTTTTGCTGTGAAAACTGATGTTTTTCCTTCATACATTCCTTTTTATCCTAAACTACACACTGTCAAGACCCCTTCTCCTCCTTGTTCACCAAGAGTTCAAAATCCAATGGAAGGTGCTAATCCCCCTCCCAATAGGATGGATGCCATAGTGGCTGCGAGATATGCTTATCTTGTGTTACCCCAGCCAATGAATTCTTTCTCTCCTGGAGATTATTTAAAATACATGTCCAAATTTACGGGAGAAGAAGATATAACCATTGAAGAACATATTGTTTCCTTCTACATTTATGCAGACAATCAAAACATTGAAAATGAGGATGTGTGGATGAGATTCTTCATCCAAACTCTGTTTGGTGAGGCTAGGAAGTGGTTTAGGGGTTTGTCCCCGAGATCCATTACTGGCATTGAGGCATTAGATAAGGCCTTCTTGAGGCACTGGGGGGACAAAAAGGAATTTTTGTACTACATCACTGAATTTGGATCCCTAAAAAGGAAAGAGGGAGAGTTCATTTCTGAATTTCTAAAATATTCAACAAAATGTACAATAAGATTCCTGATGAGATAAAACCCACCAAAACCTCTGTGAAAATCATGTATGCCAGTGCCTTTGACCCCGAGTTTTGCCTTCTACTGAGAGAAAGAAGATCATCCTCCTTAGTTCATATGAAAGATGCAGCCTTGGAGGTGGAATCCAACATAGTGGCATTTCATAAACTTAGAGGGAAATCTGATAGAGATAGGAGAAAAAGTAGAATTGAAGCCTCAACCTATGGCTCCCATATTGTTAATCCTTAAGTAGATGAGCTCACAAAATTAGTAAAACCCTTTCTATTGAGATAGAAAAATTAAAATTGGAAGGAAAAGAGACCTGTAGAAATACTAAAAACACTAATAATAGAGGTAACTTCAAGAGACCAAATAATGCTCCCCAAATCCTTCCCAAAGATCATAGAAATAGAGAGAGAGATGATCAAAGGGTACAAACTCCTTTACAGAACAACCTGGTTGTTGATGAAGAAGGAGGGGAGGAAGAAGTTGATCCTGATATTCATTTCTTAGGTGATACATCCCTATCCCCTCACTTGACTCAATCTGCTTATGAGAAATCCTTGATGGACATTCAAATCAATGAATTAAGTAGGGGAGAGAAAGCCAAAGAAGTTCCTTCTAGATATAATCCGAGATCCAAAAAGAATGAAGGAAKAAATGATGCTCCTAATCAGCCTGCCCAAACAGAGAATTTTGCTAAGGTTGTAACAGTTAGCAGTAAGGAAAAAGACACTCAAAATCCCCAAGTTCTAGTCAGAAATCCTACTCCTAAAACCAAAGAGATCCTGAAGTATTCCTCTTCCTTCAKCTTTGAGAATGAGATCCAAAAAATCAAGATCGCTGTACCTTTTTTGGAATTGATAAAAAATGAATAATTTAAAAAATACATCTCCAAAATGCTACAGCCTGAATCTTCTCCAATTGTTATTGATTCAGTAAATCTACAAGATGAAAAACTAGCAGTCATTTTCGGCCCTTTGATAGAAGATAGAGATGATTCATCCCCTCCCTTATATACATCATTAAATATACATGATAAGGTGTTGCATAATTGTTTGATGGACTCAGGGGCATCCCATAACCTCATTCCCAAAACTGTTATGGATGAACTTGGGTTAGAAGTCACAAAGACCTACCATGACTTATATTCTTTTGACTCTAGGAAATTGAAATGCCTAGGGATCATTAAGGATCTGGTTGTGACTTTATTTTAGTTTCCCATGAAAAGTATACTTATGGATATCATGGTAGTTGATGTTCCCCCCAAGTTTGGCATGCTCTTGTCAAGATCCTGGATAAAAAGACTTGGGGGAACCTTGCAGATGTACTTATCATATGCTATTACTCATGTGTTTGGGGGGGAGCATAGAATACTTTACAGGGAAGCTCAGTTGGCTTATATCATTAGTGATGAAGCAAACCCCACTAATCATCATGTTTTTTCTCTTAATACTGATTTGGGATCCAGCATTTTGCAACTCACTGATGCTCCTGAGACTCCTCTTGAAATCAGAAAACAATATGTTACCTTTTGTGAGGAACCTTCTCTAACCACCTATGTTTGGAGGATGTTTTTTGATGGAGCCTCTTCTAAGGAAGGTGTTGGTGCTGGAGTGGTTTTTGTCTCACCATCTCAAGAGACTACATCTCTATCATACAAACTAGAATTTGAAACTACAAATAATGTGGCAGAGTATGAAGCTCTTGTCTTGGGACTGAGGGCTACTAAATACATGGGGATAAAAGAGCTATTAGTATTTGGGGATGCTGAATTGATCGTCCATTAGATAAAATATCTTTACCAGACTAAGCACCCTAGGCTCAAATCTTACAGAAATGAGGTATGGGACTTGGTGGATAGTTTTTTCTCATCTTTTAACATTTCGTTTATTCCAAGAGAAGAGAATACCATGGTTGATTCTTTGGCTGTATTAGCAATTTCAAAGTCCCCTTACCGCCTAAACTCAAGTATGATGTAGAATTCAAATACATGCCATCTATACCAGACAATGTCAAATATTGGAAGGTGTTCGAAGATGATCTAGAACTTAAAAAATTCCTCAAGACTGTTGATGAGTTTTCTGCATTGCACATTGATCAGGATCATGATTCTGAAATTAATCCTCATGCAAATGTTTTCCTTAATAAAATTGCTAATCATCATATTTTCCAGCTACCTAGCAACCACAATCCAAAAGGACTAGTTCCTTTGGAAATATTGTTTGACGGAAATGATGTGGCAGTGAAGGGGAAAGTGTCCACTGATGATGCTGATATAACTGAGTGCAATTTAGGCACAGAAAAGGATCCAAAATACATCAAGTTGTCAAGCAACCTATCAAGAGAGTAGAGGGAAGTATATATTGAGTTGTTAAAGGAATTTGTTGATGTATTCACTTGGAATTATGAATATCTCAGAACTTATGACACCAGAATTATAGAGCACAAGATCCCATTAAAGGAAGAGACCAAACCCTTCAGGAAAAATTTGAGACAAATAAATCCTATGTTTTTGCCTGTCATGGAGAAGGAGGTAAAAAAGATTTTAGATGATAAAATTATTATTCCTTTGAGGTATTCTGAATGGGTGGCCAACCTGGTCTCAGTGAGAAAAAAGAATGGAGAAATTAGACTTTGTGTTGATTTCCAGAATCTGAACAAAAGTTCTAAAAAGGATAATTACACTTTGCCCAAGATGGAGCACATATTACAGAGGGTGACAGGTGTATCTAGGATGTCCATGATTGATGGTTTTTCTAGTTACAATAAGATTTCTATTTTTCTAGAGGATAGAGAGAAGACTTCCTTCACCACTCCTTGGGGTACGTTTATGTATGCCAAGATGCCATTTGTTTTGATCAAAGCAGGGGCGACCTTTCAGCGAGCTATGGACATAGAATTTATCGGAGAGAAGGACAAGTTTGTTGTTATCTATTTAGATGACATAACAGTGTTCTCTAAGTCTGATAAAGAACAATATGATCATTTAAAAAAGGTATTCTTGAAATGCAGGAAATTTGGTCTCTCCTTGAATCCAAAAAAATCATTGTTTGCCATGAAGGAGGGGAAATTATTCGGTCATATTATGTCAACTGAAGGGGTAAGGATTTATTCTAGTAGAGTTGAATCTATCCAAACCTTTTCACTTCCTAGATCCAAAAAGGAGGTTCAATCTTTTTTGGGAAAAATTAATTTTTTGAGAAGGTTTGTGTCAAATTTTGTTGAGTTGGTCAAGTATATCACAACTATGTTGAGAAAAGGTAATGAAATCAAATGGAATGTTGAGTGCCATAATTCTTTTGATCAGATAAATAAATCCTTGACTGAAGCCTCGGTCCTTATCAGCGCAGAATTCTCCAAGGATTTTCTCATTTTTTCTTTCTCTTCATTTGATACAGTAGCGGCTATTTTATTACAAAAGAACGTTGAAGGCATAGAGAAACCCATTGCTTTTTTCAGCAGGGCATTGAGAGATGTTGAATTAAAATATGACATAATGGATAAGCAAGCCTTTGAATTGGTTAAATCTCTCAAATCTTTTAGAGTTTACATGTTGCATTCAAAAGTCATTGCTTATGTCCCATGAGCTTCTGTAAAGGAGATTCTTATTCAGCCAAATATAGACGGAAAAAGGAGCTAGTGGATTGCTAAAATCCTTGAGTTTGATCTTGAGATTACGCCTACCAAATTGGTTAAAGGCCAGGGTTTAGCCAAGTTGTTGGCTGAATCAAATTTCTCAGCATTGGGGGTAAATTTCATCAACTCATGTTCAGAAAATCAGCAGGCTGAATTGACTGATAAAGGTTCTCAAGTCACCCCTACATTGGCAGATTGCAGTTGGTACAAGGACATTATATTTTTTCTACAGAAATTACAGTCTCCTGATGGTATGGAAAATAACAATGTGAGAGCCTTAAAAATCAAATCAATCAAATACTTCCCTGTGGATCAGGTTGTGTATTGGAAAGACCCATTAGGAGTTCTTTTGAGATGCCTAGACCCACAAGAAGCCCAAAAGATTATGTCTGATTTTCATGACAGTTTATGTGGGGGACATCATTTTTGGAGGACCATGACATATAATATTCTCAGGGCTAGGTACTTATGGCCTAGTATATTCACTGATGTTTGTGATAAGATCATAGCTTGTGTTAAGTGTTAGAAATTCTTTGGAAAGCAGCAGCTCAAGTCTTTGCCATTAAAGCCTGTGGTAGCTTCGGGACCCTTTCAACAGAGGGGCCTAGATTTTATTGGGGAAATTCATCCTACTTCTAGTGGTCAACATAGATGGATATTGACTGCCACAGATTACTTCACTAAGTGGATAGAATTTATTCCTACAAGGAATGCTTCCCACAAAGTGATCATTGGTTTCCTTGAAGACATTATGGTGAGGTTTGGGTGTCCGAACAAAATTGTCACTGACAATGCTGCATATTTCAAGGCTGGGCCATTAATTCAGTTCTGTGAATAGTTTGGGATCACATTGGTTCACTCTACCCCTTACTACCCCCAAGGGAATGGGCTTGTAGAGTCCTTTAACAAAATCTTGATAAAGATCATTAAAAAGATGTTAGAGGATAAAAAAAGTCACGGGACTCAAAAATCAAGTTTTCTTTGTGGGATGACAGAGTCACAACAAAGAGGTCTCTGGTCCTTTCTCCTTTCCAGCTGGTGTACGGAGTTGAGGCCATTTTTCCTTCTCAGCTTGCCTTGCCTGTGGAAAATTTCTTCCAAGATTACCAAGGAGAGCCAGATCATATGATCAGAAGGATTCAACAGCTAGTTGAAGTGCAGCAGACTCGGGAGAAGCTTGTGAATAAAGCATATGATCATCAACTGAATATCAAGCAGGCGTTTGATAAGAAAGTGAACAAAGAGGATTTTCAACTAGGCGATATGGTGCTTAAGTGGGATGCATCGAAGCAAGATAAAGGAAAGAATGATAAATTTGAAGCTTTATGGATCGGTCCCTTCAAAATCTCTAAGGTATTCTCTAATAATACTTTCAAGTTGCAAAATATGGAGAATGAAGAAGTTTTTGGTGGCCCTGTCAATGGGCATTTTTTGAAAAAATACTTTTCTTGAGCCTTGAGTGGATTTTCATGCCATTGTAAATATCATCTTTCTTTTGTTTTTGTTTAAATAACTGACCCCGTAGCCCTAGGATAAGGCACTAAATCAATTCATTCTTGGCAGCCCACAGGGGGCATGCCATCCCCTGTGGAGCCAATGTTATCACACTAAGTTGCCTTCGGTTTTTTAGTTTGTTTTCATCTTTTCCTAAGTCTTAGATTTTAATTTTTTAATTTCACCCTTTTAAAAAAATGTGTTTGTTAGGACCCCCTTGATAAATAAAGTGTTGAGTCATGACTTATGTTTTGATCCTCATTCGAATTTGGACTTAGGACAGTTTTTTTTCATGACCTAACTTTGATCCCCCTCATGATTTGCCACTAGGATCGATTCACTCCAAGAATAGCTTGATTTGACAGGCCATTTTCCTCACTCATGCCCTTGTAGCCTTGCATTTTTTTCCTTTTCTTACTTGTCCAATCATTTTTTGAAATGGAGTGCTGCCCACTCATCAGGAGTTTCCGTAGCGCCTTTCTCGTTCATCATATTCCACCATGATTTATGATTACAATGCTGATGTCATATTCCTTTTTTTCAGTGCCAAGATTTGGTTAAAGATGCCTTCAATATCTCGTATTTATGAGCTCTGATAACGGTTTTTGATTTTTGAAAAACTCAAGATTGTTGCGCTGCGCAAACTCCTAGTTTTGACCATTCGATAGCAATGCTACCAGATCTGATGGTGAGGTAGATTCGGAGGCTGGGATGTTCATGAATTCTTCCTGAAATCTCGTTGAGGCTTCAAACAGATTTTATTTCACAGGTATTCCATGTTTCCTCCTCTGCACATAATTTTCAAAGAGAATTAGCGCTTAGAGTTTTGGATTATCGGGCTTGCATAGTTGAAGGAGACATTTCCTTACACAATTCAATCCTTGTCTCCCCTCTTTTAAAGCATGTAAATTTCACTACCTGCATGTCGAATTTTGATACATCCGCCCACCATAGCTACTAAGCTTACAACATCCAAGAAGTTCTATCCTCTGCATACGAAGTGCGCTACCTAGATGCACCGCTTAACCATATTGTTTCTCCCCTGCCTCCTCTGATTCCTAAGTCGAGCATTTTATACCCATTTTCAAAGGCAAATTATAAGGTATCCTCTCATTTTCTAAGTGTTCACACCTGCACAAATCCAAGGGAGGGATTTCCACAGCGATTTTTGTTTACTAGCAATCGGTCTGGTTTAAGGGAAGTTCTTGTAAAGTGAAGCCTTGTCCATTTTAACCTTGACTTTAGGTCCTCCTGGTTATTACCACTCCATATCCATAAGAACCTCTCATCCTAAATTATGGAGACTCCTCAGATGAAGAAGTCATGCAAGGGGGGTAAGGTAGTTAGAACTGAACCTGTGGATATGCATATTTTTGAGACAAAGCCCATGGAAAGGGAAGTTTTTCAAAGAGTGGGATGCCTCTCTTTCTGCTAGAATATGCAAAGAGGTCATCCTGAGGTGACAAGGTACTTTGAATTACATTTTTATGGCCAAAAGACCAAGGTAGCGGATTTAGAATTTGAGGTGACTCAGGCCTCTATTTCAGCTGCAACAGGAATCCCTATCACAGGTGAGAAATGGTTTAAAGATATGGATTTGAATGCAGCCTATGCCAAAGATTTACATAAGCCTGAACATCAAGTTGGTGATTTGTCTAAATGTGTGCCAAGGAATCAACTTATTGAGCAGTTTGACAAGATATTGAGGATCATTCAGAGATACTTTACATGTGAAGGGAGGTTAAACACATTATACCAGTACCATATAAGGCTTCGGTTGCATTTTACTGGTAAAATTGAAATGCATATTCCCTACTATTTGCTAAGGAGCATAGGAAATATGTCAGACATGATTCAATCCAAGTCTAAGGATGTGGATACTAACATCTTTCACTCTGGATTGATTAGAATGCTAGTTTCTGAAGAACTGGGTAAGAAAGATATCTCATGGGAACATTTTTTTATTGCTTCTCACTTCAAGTTGGATATAGAAGACACTCCTCAGTCGCAGAAAACAAGCCCTTTATCATGCACCAGTGCTGCTAAAGAAGGTACCAGCAAGAAGAGAAAGGGAAAAGTTCATGTTCAATATTCAGAGGTCATCAAGGAGGTCACAGGAACTGAGGAGGAAGATTGTCATTCCCCACAAAGAGATTTTTCACCCCCTCCTCCACTAGAGTTAGAAGAAGTTCCTTCTACTATAAACTACATCAAAGAAAGGGAAGAAGCTACACTTCTCCTCATCTCCTCCAGCATCCAATACTAAGGTTAGGAAACCTTTCACAAGATCATCAGCTCCTAAAGAGGTTGTTGAAGAACAGTCCCTACTAAAAGCCTCTATCCTACAAAAGAATAAAGGTAAAGGCATTGTAAAGTATGGGGATAAGAAAGAAGAAACCCTTGTGCAAAAGAAGAAAGATAAAGGCAAAGGTATCAAGAAGACTGTTGAGATAGACAAAGAAATTCCTATGCAACAGGAAGAGGAAACCATGAAAAATCATGTTGAGACTATTCACATCCCTACTCCACATGGCAACTAGACATTCAAATGATTAATCAGGAAACTCAGGGATGCTAGGAAGGAGGTGGCTCATTTAAAAGCAAAAGATGTGTCTCACAGGGCCCATATGAAAGCACTCATTGATGGCTACAGACACACTCTTGACCTAGCAAGGTTTGCAGCAACAAAGTCCCAGCCTCTCCATAGGTAGCTTCAAAACCTTTATAGGCAGAACAGAGACTTTCAGTCTCAGAACAAAAATCTTAAAGTAGAGTTGCAACATTTTCAAGATGAAGTGGCTCAAAGGAACTTGTAGGTATTGGTTGAAGATGTTATTGAAAAGGAGACACTAGCAGCCAAGGAGAGCATAGTTCCATTGAAGAAGCCTGTCAATTCTAAAAGGAAGAAGCATGTTGGGCCAATGGAGGATCCTCCTTCTCTAAGAAAGAGTGTCAGGTTAAGTGTCAAGTTAATGAAGTAGCTGGTGAAAGGTGAGCTCCATTTTTTAATATGGTCCCTTTTTGTGAAGATAAACTATTGATGAAACACTGCCTCTGCCACCTATATAGGCTTCTAGTGCTTACTGTTTAGAGTTTTGGGTTTTTATAAATAATTAATCCCTTTGGCAGTATTAGGGAAGACATTCCGTAGCGCTATGGCGCTACATAATGGGATATTTTTGATGTTCCACCAGTTTTCTACCTAAAATGTTGTCGAATTGCCTAAAGCTAATGGTGCTGCTACTACCTGAGGTTGCTAGCTATTTTGGACATGTCCAAGTGAAGGTGTTGCATATTTTGATGGTGATACCTAATGTTTAACAGATCACACAAGTGGGTACTACTGAATTTCTTGCAGAGATGATTTTTTCACAGAGACACACCAGAGTGGCGCTACCTAAATTCACTACCGAATTTATGGCAGAGACAAAGTTTGCACAGAGACACACCAGAGTGGCGCTACCGAAATTCTCTACCTAATTTTTTGCAAAGACTAAAGTCTGCATAGAGGATACGAAAATTTGGTGCTACCTATTTTGCTACTTGTCTAGTTTTGAGGAGGTGCTATAGAGTCTCATGAATTTTGGTGAAGGTACTACAAAGTGAGATACTCAGAGTGCTACCCAAATATTCTACCAACAGATACTAGGAATCCAGGAGGGTCGAGATAATGGGTTTTTGGATAGCTGATGATGAGGAGAATTGCAGAAATAGTAGTTGGCATCATGATGACAGCTACATGCCCCTAAAGGACACATGGAAAAAAAGGAGTAGCACACCAAACGGGGATCAGTTAGTTCAAATATTGGTTGGATTAGTCACCAACACTTTCCCATTTTATAGCATTGGTTGTTAATCAAGTTGTTAGATGGAATAAATTCTTAGAGATTTTCATGGGAAGGAGACTAGTTCGTACCTCCAGTTGTTGCCTCCATTTTTGTTATAAATAGATAGGTGAAATTCTTCAGTAGGTTTTAATGGTTGAGAAAGGATCCCATATACTGTAATATTTTGATGAAGTTACTATGAACTAGTTATGTACTTGATTTGAGACATCTTGGTTAATAGAAATCAACTTCTCTTTCCATCTTATTTTCTTCTGATGCTAAAGTGTTCATGATTTGAATGATTCACATGAATGGTTGTGGTTATATTATGATGTATGTTTGATTATTATATTATCATGATGTTTCTTTAGTGTGCTTAAGTTCTTAAATCAAGAAGATATTGTGTTAAGAGTCTTTCTTCCTTAGGTTGTTTGTAGACCTGATGTTTATAGAAACCCCTACATTCATCTCACTGAAGTCTTCTCTCTGTTAATACTTACTCCCAATTACTGATTGAAGTTAGCCAAGACCTTGATTGCTCATGCATGCTAGCCCTGATTTGAGTAAGAACATTATCATCTTGAGTCTTATCCATTTGACCCCTCATAACTCTTTTACATTCACATATAACCTAATGGGTACTGGGCTTGCCTTCCATGCAATCTGAAGGTGATTCCTAGTTCTAACAGAAAGAATTGTTGAAAGTAAAATTATGGCTATGGCTTCTAGAAGTACCACTTCTAACATCTATCGATAGAGTAATGTTCCTTCTTCTAAAACACCTCAACCTACAAGGTTGACACCACAAGAATTGGAGGAAAAAAAAGAAAAATGTTTATGCTTTAATTGTGATAGAAAGTACAGTAAGGTACATAAGTGTGGCGAGAAGAAATTATTCTACATAGATTGTGAAGACAAACGAAAAACAAGAACAAGAATAAGAACCATCTCAAGATGAAAACGTAGAATATATTTCTTTTGAAGAGTTGACTCCCATGATATCATGTAAGGCATTGGATGGAATTATCACTCCTCAAACACTCAAGATCGAAGGATATATCAAAAAGAAAAAGTTAATAGTCCTAATTGATTCTGGTAGAACTCATAATTTCATTCACTATAAATTATCCAAAATTCTCAATTGATTGATATATCTAGGGCCAGAGTTTCAAGTAATGATTCCAAATGGAAGAACTATCAATTGCTCAGGAAAATTCCATAAGATAAATATTATTATGGGGGAATATGTAATGAATAGTCCAATGATTTATATACCCATGGGTGGTGTTGATGTCATACTAGGAGTCCAATGGTTACAATCATTGGAAACATTGGATTTTAATTTTCAAGAACTTTTCATGAAATTTTCATTGGAAGCAAAGGAAATTAAGTTAAGGGGTATCATAGGGAAACCCAGTAAGGTGATAAGCTCTAATGGCATGAAAAAATTATTGAAAAAAGGGCATCAGGTTGTAATCGTACAACTATAATCACTATATGCTCAAACATCTAATCCATCTATTCCCCTATATATCCAAAGGATCATTGATAAGAATTCCAAAGTATTTGAAGATATTCCCAGAGGTATTCAACCCACTCGAAATCATGATCATGCTATTCACCTAATTCCCGAGAGTGTTCCTCCTAACATCAGGCATTACAAATACCCTTATGCCTAGAAGAGTGAAATTAAGGTATGGTTTAAGAAATGTTAGAAGCTGGCATTATTAGGCCTAGCCARTGCTCTTATTCTACACCGGTGGTAATGGTACTCAAGAAAGAGGGCTCATGGAATATGTGTCCATATTATAGAGAGCTCAACAAGATCACTATTAAATATAAGTTTCCCATTTTTTTCATTGATGAATTGTTAGATGAACTACATGGAGCAATCAACTTCACAAATATCACTGGAATCCTACTGGAACCTTTGAATGAGAGTCCACACTTTTTTGTCATTCTTTCATTCATCCCTTGCTTCTATTATCCAATTGGGTTGGATGATTGAGATAGAACAGAGAAATGCCTCAACATCTTCATCCTTTCTTGAGAGTGCATCTGCCACAACATTTTCCTTCCCTTTTCTATAGGCAATTTCAAAATCGTAACCCAATATCTTGGTCACCCATTTTTGTTGTTCTTCTGAAGATAGTMTTTGTTCCAAGAAGTATTTAAGACTATCATGATCTATTTTGACCTTGAAGTTCCTACCTAGTAGGTAAGGATGTCATTTCTTCAATGCATGTAGTATTGCCATCATTTCCTTCTCATAAATGGGTTTGTGTAATTCCTTTCCCTTGAGTGGTCRACTTTTAAAAGACAGGGGCCTTACTTCTTGCATTAGGACAACACCAATTCCATTTCTTGAGGCATCACATTCCACAATAAAGGTTTTTCTGAAGTCTGTAGTAGTCAAGACATGAGCTTTGCACATCACCTCTTTAAGTTGTTCAAAATCTGTAGTTCCCTCTAGAGTCCATGAAAATGCATCCTTCTTAGTTAGTGTCATTAAAGGTGATGCTATTCTTCCATAGTGCCAAACAAACTTGCGGTAGTAACCTGTCAAACCCAAAAATCCTCTAAGATTCTTCAATGTTTTGGGAATCGACCAGTCCATCATGGCCTTAATCTTGTTAGGGTCTACCTTGAAACCTTCATGATATATAATATGACCCAAATACTCTACCTCATTCACCCCAAAGAAACATTTGGATGTTTTGGCATATATTTGTTTCTCCTTTAGTAGTTGCACCACCTTGTCAACATGTCGCACATGATCCTCCCAAGACTTGGTATAGATTATTATATCATCAAAAACTACTAACACAAATTTTCGAAGGAAGGGCTTGAAAATGGAATTCATCAACCCTTGGAATGTGGAAGGTGCATTTGTAAGGACAAAAATCATGACCAAAAATTCATAATGGCCTTCATCAGTTCGGAATGTTCTTTTTGGGATATCTTATTCCTTCATTATAATCTGATGATACCCTGAATGGAGATCCAAATTTGTGAAGTAGATTGCTCCATGTAGTTCATCTAACAATTCATCAGTGATGGGAATGGGAAACTTATCTTTAATAGTGATATTGTTCATCTCTCTATAATCTGGACACATACGCCATGAACCATCTTTCTTGAATACCATTACCACCGGTGCAGAGTAAGAACTTTGGCTAGGTCTAATAATGCCAACCTCTAACATTTCTTCAATGATGCGCTCAATTTCACTCTTATGGGCATAAGGGTATCTGTATGGCCTAATGTTAGGAGGAACACTCCTAAGAATTAGGTGAATATCATGATCATGATTTCGAGTGGGTGGAAGAACTTTGGGAATATCTTCAAATACTTTGGAATGCTTATCAATGATCCCTTGGAGATCTAGGGGAATAGATGGCCTAGATGTTTGAACATCTAGTGAGCATAGTTGTGCAATTACACCTTGATGCCCCTTTTTAAATAATTTTTTCATGCCATTGGAGATTATCACCTTACTGAGTTTTCCTGTGATACCTCTTAATTCAATTTCTTTTCCTTCCAATGAAAATTTCATGAAAAGTTCTTGAAAATTAAAATCCATTGTTCCTAATGATTCTAACCATTAGATTCCTAGTACAACATCAGCACCACCCATGGGTATAGAAATCATTGGAATATTCATTACATATTCCCCCATAGTAAGATTGATATTATTGCATTTTCATGAACAATTGATAGTTCCTCCATTTGCAATCATTACTTGAAACTCTGGTGTTGGATATACAAAGAAATTGAGATCTTTGACTAATTTATAGTGAATAGAATTATGAGTACTACCAGAATCAATTAGGACTATTACCTTTTTCTTTTTGATATATCCTTCGATATTGAGGGTTTGCGGTGTGCTAATTCTAGCCAATGCATTACATGATATCGTGGGAGTCAACTCTTTAGAAGAAACCGCGTCTACATTTTCATCTTGAGATGGTTCCTGTTCTTGTTCTTGCTCTTCTTCCTCTTCACAATCTATGTAGAATAATTTCTTCTCACCACACTTATGTCCCTTACTGTACTTGTTGTCACAATTAAAGCATAAACATTTTGGTTTTGTTTCCTCCAATTGTTGAGGTGTCAAACTGGTAGGTTGAGGTGTTTTAGAAGAAGGAAAATTATTCTCTTGATAGATGTTAGGAGTGGTCCTTCTAGTAGCCATAGCCATATTTTTACTTTCAAAACTTCTTACCACCCCAAATGCATTCTCCAATGATTTGGGTTCCCAAATATGAACGTCATGTTGAATGTTATCCCTTAAAGTTCCTATGAATACATCAATAAAGTGCTCATCTGGAATATTTGTTACCTTTACATTCAATCTTTGGAAGTTCTCAATGTGCTCCGTAACTGAACCCTTTTGCTTGAGATTTATCAATTGGCTAAAGAAGGTATTGCTCCTTGTATCCTCGTAGTGTGCTATCATTTCTTCCGTGAAAATTGTCCATGTGACGAGTGATTTGCAAGAACAAAGCCATCGATACCACACAAGTTGATTGGGTTCTAAATTAAATAAGCAATCCATACCTTTTGTGTATGTGGCACATTATGTAGATCAAATAATTGCTCCATCTGAAGTATCCATGTGATTGGTTCCTTGCCATCAAAATTCCTCATATCGATCTTAGTAAAGTGGTTGGTCTTCAACCCAAAGTTATGTTTTGTCCATTCTTGATTCATCTTCTTTGTGTCCTCGTCATGAATTTCATGGGATAAATTTTCACTTTCATGTGTCCTCTCTATTAGAAAATTATTCAATCCTTCCATGATCTCCCCTTTTAAACCATCCATCTTAGTACTTATTGAATCCCTCATCTCTTTTAGTTCATATTTTGTTACTGTCTTCTTTTGTAAATCATTTATGTCCCTACGTATTTCTTCACCTTCATCAAGATTCCAGGTAGGACTATCTGGATGCTTATTTGGTGTAGAAGTTCCCTTTTTTGGTGGCATGTTGGCCAAGTATCACTTTAAAACTTGATTTTGAGGTGGTTCTGCTAGACAATATTCCTTTTATTGTATATCCAAAATTTCGGCTCTTCTGGGTATCAAATTTTATTTTTTTTAGTTCTCTGATATTTCTTCTCTGCAATGTCACAGGTCTGATCAAAATTGGATGTGCCAAGTGGAATTTACGGTAACTTCCTCACAACTTGTTGATTGTTGGCCTTTCCAGGAGATCTCGTTGTATAGTGCGTCCCACACAAAATAATTGATATGAAATTCTTAACATCGTACCAGAAATACTAAGGAATGTCCACTATCCAATGAAACTAGTCTCACTCAATTTGGATACTCTAGGAAGAAGTTATGATTGTTTTACCTGGAACACCTTATTGAGACTAGTCAATAGGACTAGTCAGATAACCTATCTTCCACAGGGTGTATCTAGAAATGTGATATGAACCAAAAGTTGAAATGTTTACCACAGATACCTTGCTAATTTCTATGAATAGCCTCCAGAGTTCAGGGTCTAAAACGTTACATAAAATATTTTATAGCGAACATTCTGCAATGACTCAATTCAGGATGATTCCAGAGCCCTATCTTACATAGGATATATCTATGAAGTATAAGGCCTCAGGAGCTGCAATTTTAACCGAAAGTAACTTCATCCATATACTAAATATATTTTAATGATTTCCTTCTGAAACGTTTCAGAAAAAAAATTATAGCAAAAATTCCAAGGTGTCTCAAATGTAGTAGCAAAACCCCAAGACCTTGAGCTTTGATACCATATGTTAAGAACCAAATATCAATATAGCATAGAAAAACCTCAGAATAAGTAATCAACGTCTTTAAAAAGAGATAATTTTAGGTAATAAGCCTCTTCGAGGGGGAAACCTCCTTATACCCCACATAAATGTCCAAATACAAGATAATTCCAAATGAAAATGTCTCCTTGGTATATATAAGAGACTAGGAGGTACAATTACAACTAATGTACTAAAGCCAATATAAAAAAAATAGCATTACTAATGTAATATGCCCCAATTAAGGGGTAATGAGACACTATTTAGGGATTAACAATATGTGTTCATGGTATCATTGGATTAGAATGAAGGAAGGAGATATCCCAAAAACAACATTCCTAACTCATGAAGGCCATTATGAATTTTTGGTCATGCATTTTGTCCTTACAGATGCACCTTCCACATTCCAAGGGTTGATGAATTCCATTTTCAATCCCTTCATTTGAAAATTTGTGTTAGTATTTTTTGATGATATACTAATCTATAGCAAGTCTTGGGAGGATCACGTTCGACATGTTGACAAGGTGATATAACTACTAAAGGAGCAACAATTATATTCCAAACCATCCAAATGTTTATTTGGGGTGAAGGAGGTAGATTATTTGGGTCATAGTGTATCTCATGAAGGTGTCAAGGTAGACCCTAACAAGATTAAGACCATGATGGACTGGCCAATTCCCAAAACATTGAATAATCTTAGAGGATTTTTGGGTTTGACAGGTTACTATCGCAAGTTGGTTCATAACTATGGAAGAATGGTAGAACCTTTAATGACATTAACTAAGAAGAATTCATTTTGATGGAATCCAGAGGCAACTCAATATTTTGAGAAACTTAAAGAGGTGACGTGCAAAGCTTCTGTGTTAACCACACCAAACTTC
Source organism: Picea mariana (assembly GCA_032191745.1). Lineage (NCBI taxonomy): Eukaryota > Viridiplantae > Streptophyta > Pinopsida > Pinales > Pinaceae > Picea > Picea mariana. Next base: position 103,431 of record JASDQU010010271.1, on the reverse strand, counting down.
AAAAAAACCTTTATTGTAGAATGTGATGCCTCGGGAAATGGCATTGGTGTTGTTCTAATTCAAAAAGGAAGGCCCCTTGCTTTTGAAACTCACCCACTCAAGGGAAAATACTTACACAACCCCATTTATGAGAAGGAAATAATGAAAATACTACATGCATTGAAGAAATGGAGCTCTTACCTAATAGGTAGGCACTTCAAGGTAAAAACAGATCATGATAGTCTTAAATACTTCTTGGAACAAAGAATATATTCATAAGAACAACAAAAACGGGTGACCAAGCTGTTAGGTTATGATTTTCAAATCATCTTCAAAAAAGGGAAGAAAAATGTTTTGGAAGATGCACTCTCAAGAAAGGATGAATATGTTGAGTCCTTTCTCTGTGTTATCTCGATCATTAAAACCAATTGGATAATAGAAGTGAGGGATGAATGGAAGAATGTTGAAAACATGTGGACTCTCATTCAAAGGTTGCAGCAGGATTCCAGTGCATCAGATACATTTGCATGGAAAAATGATTCACTTGTTATAGAAATATTTTCCGCACCCCATGAAACTTTCTCAGAAGGACTTTTCCATTTCCCTATGCAGACTTGAAGTCCCCTTTTTCACTTCCCAGAGATAAAAATCATATGTTTCCACATATACATTCCCTATCAGTTATAACACATGTGTATATGCAAGCTGCACCATTACATCCTGCATACATTGAGATTTGTGCCCAAAACTTATAAAAAAGTGTCAGGTTTCCATGTCATGTCATGGGATCCATGATCCTTGACCTTCCATATACTGGAAATGTTCATACTCAACCCCTCAGTTCCATTTGAAGGCTATAAATGGGCCATATCCAAACCATGGATAGGGAGAAGAATTCAACTTTTGAGAGCAAAGTTGCTCTAGAGAAATTATTCACTTCATATTGAGTCTACATCCCTTTGTCCTTTTAAGCCTGAACACATTGTTCATCCCCCAAAATCTTCCCTCTTTGATGGAGAACCTCATTGTCTCTCTTATATGAGATTTCCTTTGGTGGAGGATTGAAGTGGTGGAATCCCAACTAGAAGGGACTTATTTTCTCAGTTTTTCATTCATACACTTCTATTGATCATATTTTAATAGAAATATTATTTTCTAGTCCAATTAATGTCTTAAAAATATTGGAATTGTTATTCCATCAGAATATTTGTTATGAATATTGATGGATTATTTTATTATATGTGCTAACTTTATATATTATCACCATATGCTTGTGTTTCTTGGTTGTTGAGGACAAGTTGCATGTATATAGCTTTGAGTCAAGAGCTCAACGGTGGTATTCTTCGAATGTCCGGACGAGGTAGGATCTTCATCTTGTCTTGTTAGAATCTTTGTTTATATAACATACTTGAGACTAGAGTTGATTTCTACAGTCATTCCATCTGTTGTGGTTTACCCCATGCCATAGAGTGATTTTCCTTGTAATAGAATTGGTGACCATACTAGGGAATGAATACTATTTTCGGGGTTTGGAGTGTTTTTCTCTTTTGATTTTTCTCGGTTAGCCTAAGTTTCCTTGTCCTCTGATTGCTTGATAGGCTATTTTCATTTTGATTCTAAGTTTCTTGGCCTTATCCTTAACCTGGCAGTTTTTTAATACATATATGTGGTTTTTCCCTTGAAAGACACATACATATGCGAGTTGTCATTCTATAGGGCATGCAAATATCCATTTTTTTCTTTAACAGTCACGCACATCATCCTTTTTTTCTTAATTTATAAATTTGGTGTTTGTTGGGTGAGTTTTGATGGTTGTTGAGGCTTATTGTGTCTCTATCATAATTCTTAAGTGCCTGTAGAGTGATAGGAAACATTTCTTTGGTTGAATTTTCGAGTGGTTTTCTTTCTCATCATATTTTTCATTGGTTGTCCTTACATATTGGGCTAGGTTTTTTCTTCTTGATATCCTGCTTGGTTTGTCTCTTTTTGCGTATAGTAGGGTCTATATATCAAGTTGTTGTTCAGTCCTTGCATTTTCATTTTTTTATATTGAAAATACAAAAAAAATATACATTTTGCATTTTGACATTTTCTCTTTTGGGTTGTTTATTATTGACCTTGATACATGTATGGAAAGATTGCATCTTATTTGAAATAGCATATTTGAATTGAAAGTTGCATTTTGAAAAGCTTATAATTTTTTGAGAATTGAAGTTTAGGACTTAGCTTTATGTTCATTATCATTTCTTTTACTTGTTGAGTCATAACATCATCAGTTCCATGACCACATATTTGGAGTAAACAAAGCCACTAAAAGTAACACCGATTAATTTAAAATTGATTAGAAATGATTTTATTTTTTAGGGTGCTCAAACTAGCTTAAGATATAGAGCCTTGGAATAGGATTTTGTGAGTAAAATTCTCCAAGGCTATTAAAATCAAATATGTTTCTAACTAAGGGAGTAGTGAAATCCATTATATAATTGGTGACTTCAGGAGGCTCCGCTCACACCAGAGTTAAGCATGAGGTCGTGTGAAGTTGGTTGCAGATATATCCCTCTAATACCTTCTTAGAGTCAGAGATATTTCTAGGGATCTATTCGTGTATGGGGGTCTTACTAGTACCTTTACCTCTATGAGTAGCGGTTCTTTCAATATTTTGGGCTTTGTTACCCTACCCATATGGTGGACCTGAATTACAATTTCTCTCCTGTGCATTGGTTATATCGTGGTGGATTTAGTTGCTTGACATAGGTAGCCACATAGGTTACTTGAAGGGGTTATTATGCAGGTACCCTGAGTTAGATAAGGGTCAGGCAACATGTATCCTTTATGGAGGGTTACCTCTCTGTGGGGATCTGACCAAATTCTCTGTTAATCCCACAAGGGCCCTTATAACTGATTCTAATACCTCCGATATTTTTAAGGGAGTCTCAGACCCCTATTGGGCGAGGCATACCTACCTTAGTGATGGGGGGCCCTTTCAACCACTTCATCCTATTTGTGTGCATATTGGCCTTCGTGTTTATTTTTGTGTGCTCTTTGATTATTAGTTGGCCTTAGGATTTGGTTTTATATATCAGGCCTTGAGTCATCAGGGAGACAGGCCTGCTTCCTCGCAGGTCTAGTCATTTGTTGAAGTTACCACCACATATTGAGTCTTTGCCTTCTAAAATGCATAAAGTTATCAAACATGATACACACAACTCCACCTACTAGACTTATGATCATACAAGTATGAGTACTGATTCAGGTCAGAAATATATTGGGAGTCCTTTGACTCCCATACATACCGTAGTTGATGGAACTCCTTCTACACCTTTCACCACTATGGTTTTAGTGTTGGAGGTTCCAAACATCACTCCTATCCAACCTATGGTTGCTACTGAACCAATAGTGGCAAACCCTTTCGGGTCTATTTTTGGTACACCTAGGTACAATAATCAGTCCATCCCTTTGGCCTCTATCCCTTTCTCTTATGCTATGTCGAATCTCACATTACAATTTTCATACTCTATTCCAACAACTAATACAAATCCTAGTATTGGACTTGGGGGCATGTCTCCTCTGCATATTCCACTCTTGTTTGGTGGTGCTCATATTCCCCAAATGACTCCTATGGTTGGAATCCAACCTCCTTTTCATCCTAGGTCTAATCCTATTCTTAATTCTCCTTGATGGAGTAATCAACCAGGCGGACCACCTACTGCTTATGTTTTTTCCTTTACACTTACCCCCTCCACACTGATTTCTACCAAAACATTTGGCATGATGAGTCCACCTCTATCCTTTGTATTTACAGCCTGGGGAGGTCAGTTTCATACTTTGGGTAACCCCCAACCTGGAGCTACTCCGGTTGGAGGAAATATTTACAACCCTCTATTGGCACAGGGGAAGACCTGAGGTTCACTCCAAGAGCGCACCAACAAGCCCTAGCTACTAGCCCTTTCAAAAACACCAATGAAGCAGATGCAGTCTCACTCGAAGAAGCTATGAGGGGGTTGCAGGATAGAAATGTCTACAACCAGGGAAATGTCAAGTGGATCTAGTACAATATCAACTCACTATGCATTTAACACTTATCAAGCTAGATCTATCTTGCACAGCTATAGATCTGATCTAACACAGCAATGCAAATAACAATATAACAATGATAGAGATCAAAGAATAAATCACACACAAAAAGAAATGTACATGGTTCACCCTCTTTGTAGGGCTACATCCACAGAACTGTGCTTATGATATATTAAGGTAAATCTTACAGTTCTTGTCTGCGCTCTCAGCCAACAGATCTTCTTTCTCTTCTCTCTTCCTTCCCCCTTCTAGTGCACCCAGCTGTAGGAACTAATCTTTGTACCCAGTTGAAGATATTACAATACTAGAAGGCTCCCCGCTCAGCTCTTCTTCCTCTCAATACAATGATCTCTCACAAAACTATATGACTAGATTAACAACAACATCATAACATGTACCCCCGTCTCTCTATGATCCAGGTCCTCTTGGCCTTTATTTATATATTACAATACCTCACTGATAGCCTTAGGTCGAAACCTAGATGTCAAAACCCTAATTACCAAAACCCTAGGTGTCTAAAACCCTGGGTCAACTTGACTCACTTTTCCTGGGCTTCGTCGACCTATCTTTCCTTTCTTCCTGCGTGATGCTCCAAAGCATCCAATGATATCTTTTTCCACTTGCTGATATGTCCTTGATCCATCTTCCTTTCTTTCCTGTCATCCTTGGTATTCTCATCCAACGACTTTCTTTTCCGTACTTCGCTCCATCGTTTCTTCTCTTTTTCTCACTTCGACCCAGTAACAGTTACTGTGTCCTGTGCGAATCTCGCTTTTTACCTTTTCTTCTTTGTACTTCGCTTCCTTCCATAACCAAGGGCCAATAAGACCCCAACACTCACATGTAACTCATCCCAAGGCACTTCAGGTCTGATTCCTCTGTGTTACTTCGCCTTTGGACTGTGCAGTGCAGCCTGTTCTTTCTACTTTGTCCGTCCCTTCTTCCCTTGTGCATACTGTCTTTTCTATGTCTAGTACCCAGTATCAAATGCACCTGGTACTTGGACCCTGTTTCTCATGCTTCTATGAAGAGTTGTGAGGCAGTTGGTTGTCAGAGTACAACTTCAGGAGACTCTCATTCACCATTCCTTCCTTCCACTCTCCATTCAATGTCTTCAACTACGTAGCTCCTCCTTCTGTCACATAGACGATCTCGTATGGCCCAAGCCAATGCGTTCTGAACTTCCCTAGGTGTTTTATAAACTTGTTGTCGTACAGTAGTACTAAGTCACCTTTCTTGAATTCCTTCTTCTTGATGTGTCTTTCATGATATGCCTTCTTTCATTCCTTCTGAACCTATTGATGGAATCTTGCAATGAATCGGTCTTCTTCCAATTCAACCAACTGTGCAAGTCTCTTGTGAACAGTGCCAATATCATCCATGTCTGTAAATGCAGCAATCCTTAAACTTGGCATCAAGTATTCCATTGGAACAACAAATTCAAGGCCATAAAACAACTTGAAATGGGTCTGCATTGTTAATTTCTTGCAAGTGGTTCTATAAGCCCAGAGTACTATTGGTACCCTTAAATCCCAGTCATCCAAATTCACACTGCAAGTTTTCGTCAGTGTTGTTTCCAATATCTTGTTGAATTCTTCAACTATCCCATTTTCATGTGGATGGTAAGGCACACTCTTCTGATGGTGCAATGCAAATTCTTTAGTTAGGGATTCAACTGTCTTATTGATGAAATGGGTACCTTGATCACTCATAAGAATTTTGGGGCAGTGATTATGTACCTTGCTTCTGTGCGCTTCCCTGGTGGGTTTATAGGTCCCACGAAGTCAATATCCCACTTTTCAAATTCTTGCAGGGTCATCTATGATGCTAATGAAATTTCATCTCTTCGGGATGGTTTTCCAACTCTCTGGCACACATCACAGAATCTAGCATAATCCTTAGCATTTTTGTGTAATGTAGGCCACCAAAGGCTATCTCCCAGAACCTTTTGTGCAGTTGCTTTCCCTGTATAATTTCCTCTTGTGATGCCTTCATGAGATTCAGTGAGAATCAATGGGTGTTCTACTTCCATAACACATCTTCTTAGTATCTTATCAGGTCCCATTTTGTATAACTGTCTGACGATTACTAAAAATTCTGTAGCGTGCACTACTAACTATTTTTTATGGGGAATTGTATATGCACTTGGTGCCTTTCCTGTTTACAGGAATTGGACGATGTCTGTGAAGTGGTCATCAATAGTCCTAATGGAGAGGAGTTGTGCATCCGATAGTGTGTCCTCTAAGCTGGTGGGTTCTTCGCCATGTTCCAACCAAGACAAGTGGTTAGGGCCTTTGTTCATTCTTCCTAGCTTAACTATGATCTCAAAATCATATTCTTGAGACAACATAAGACATCTGCATATTCGCCCCCCCAACACTGCCTTGTTGACTAGGTACTTTAGCGCAGAGTGGTCTGTGAACATTTTAAAGTGTCCTCCCAATAAGTAGTGGTGGAATTTTTGTAGCGCATACACCATGGGCAATCCTTCTCTCTCTATAGTGGTGTAGTTAATCTCAGTTGTATAGCAAAAGCTAATGGGTGAACGATCTCCCCTTCTCTAGGTTTTGCCAGTACTGCTCCTAATGCAATAGAAGACGCATCGACATGTGCATGAAACTCCTTGTTCCAATCTGGGAAAACCAAAATGGGCGTAGCGACCATATTTTGTTTCAGTGTGTCGAAGCTCTGCTAGAATTCGTCTGTCAAGCCAAACTGACAGTCCTTCTTCAACAGCTTCTCCATTAGTGTTGTGATTTGGGCATTTCCTTTAATACATTTCCTGTAATAACCAGTATGTCCTAGCGTGGTGTGCAATTGTTTGACTGAAGTAGGTGGTGGAAAATCAACTATAATTGCAATCTTTGATGGATCAACCAGCAATCCTTGCTTGCATACAATATGGCCTAATAGTACTCCAAATGGTGAGAAGAAGATGCACTTCTTCATATTTAAATAAATTTGACACTGCCTGCATTTGTCCAACATTAGCCTTAGACATTCAATATGGTTTTTCAACAAACTAAACATAGTCCAGTCATCAAAATATGCTTCTAAAAATTTATGCAAAAAGTCTTTGAACGCTTCAACCACCACCCTAGAAAATATAGTTGGGGCATTCTTCAGTCCAAATGGCATTACCGTATATTGGTAGGATCCCCATTCTGTGGCAAAGTTGGTCTTGTGGCAGTCCTCCTTGGCAATTCGGATATGATGGTATCCTAAAAATCCATCTGTAAAAGAATATACCTCCTAGCCTCCCACGTTGTCTAATACTTCATCAGTGAATGGTGTAGGGAAGGGGTCATGTAGACAAGCCTCATTCAACTTCCTGAGGTCGACACATATCCTGATTTCTCTCTTCTTCTTGTCTTGTATGAACATAGGGCTGATCCATTCTGACTCTTCGATAGGTTCAACAATCCCTGCTTCTAGAATTCTTTCGAGATCAATCTTCACTTTTTCCTTGTATTTTGGGTTTAATCTATAGGGTCTTTGATTGACTAGCTTTGCATATGGATTCAAAGGTATTCTCATCTCTCCCATAGGTCCTTTGATTACCTTCATATCAGTGAAATTGATTGGAAACAAGTCCTGATATTCGTGCAATAGCTTTGTAATCTTGTCAATGGTAGTAGCATCCCAATAGTCTCTGATATTGGCAAGCTTCGGTGTCTCCTCTATCCCAATATTGACCTTTTTTATTTTGATTGGCTGCCCAATAAATGGTACCTCGACTATTGGTCCTTCCACATCTCTTTGGCCTTCTATTTTAGTTATGTTTACATTTCTGGGATCATCATCATTGGTATTGATGTCGTAGCAACTCTGTAATTTCTAGAGAGGCGCAATCCATTCGTCCTCTTATTGTTTCATATGGAGGCTAGATGCCTCTTCGAATACCTTTTGTCTCACAATATATAATGCCTGGTCTACTGAAGGATATTCACTTCCAAATAAAAAGGTGGTTATAAAATTCTAAATCATACCTTCCCAATCTGTAGTGACGATGCACAGCTCCGCTTGAAGGTACCAGTTGATAGGGGTTGTGTCCAGCGTGTTAATAAATCTGTCCACCCATTATTCTTGAGAGATGTCACTCTAGGCCTCTTCATAGGTTTGCACATGGTCCTTTAGGAAACTTCGACCTGTGTACCTTACTTCGCAGCTTACTACCTATGCTGAGAACTGCGCTGTCATCCAGGTTTTGCATTGTGTCCAGTCTGTAATGTTGCTTTTATGTGTCCCCCACCATCGTGATAGTGTGGATTTCATGGCCTCATCCATTGCAAAAAATCATTGTTGTGTGGGTACACTTATTTCAAAGTCTGATAGGAAGGTTTCTAATGGATTCAAACCATCAAATTTGGGTAGATTACTGACTGTTGTGCCGATCCAATGAACTTCTCTGGTTAATCTAGCACATCGTCTGGTAGATACTTCACACATATGGTTCTACCAATTCTCTAGCGCTTCTTCTTAATCTGATGAACATGCATTGTCACTTCTCCAAATCAGGTTCCCATCAGCTGTAGGGTTGATGTAATCCTACTGTCTGGATGTTAGTTTGTAGATGTTTTCCAGTTCATATGTGTGGTCTTCCTCTCTGATGGGCTCTATATATCGTTGACCCTCATCTGGATCTAAGGTTTCAATGACCCTAAGGCCCTCTCTTTCAAATGTCATATGTATTTTCTTTAAATCAACAACAATATAATTTTCAAAGGCCCAATCGATTCCTAGCAATCCAGGGTAGGGGCAGTTATCATCAACAATTTCAATTACCTCAAAATATGCAAAGGTTCTTATTGTGTCGATGTTCACTGGGACATGCTCTAATCGTCGAAATGGTTTGATAGCTTGTTGATTGGTCATATGAAGCCTGATAGGGGAGTATATCAGCTTCGTTTTCCCCATCAGTGCCCACGTCTGCTTCGTCATGACATTAACGTTTGACCCTAAGTCGAGGACCACATAATCTATATCATATTCTCCTATATGAGAATTCAATTGTAATTCTTTATTTTTCCTCCTCTTCTTTCCAATTTGGTGTACTTCCCTAGTCAATAAGGGGTATACCTTCCCTAGATCATACTGTCTAATCAAATTCTACAACTCTTGTACAACGCTTTTATCTTGAATCAACTTAATACAAGTGCATAGAAATTCCATGAGTTTTCTTACCTCTTTTCCTTATTTTGGTGAAGAAGAATGATCAAATCCCTGAGGCATTCTGTATTATTTTATTTCCAGCCGTGTTTTTGATGAGGATCCTTGATCTGCTTTGAACTCTTGCCTTTCTTCCTTAAATATTTTCCTTTCTTTCTTCACATAAAAAATTTGGGTCTTTTCTGCAGCTTTTATGATTCCTGATTCTTCTGCAATCTTCTCTTTGGTCACTCTATCATGTCCTGTAATAGTGCCTCGTCGTGTAATAACAATGACTCTAGGATMAACTCCGCGAGGTTCCACCTTGATCAATTGTATTTGTGGGTTCTTTTGAGGTCCTCATATTTCTTGAATCTTAGCCAACATYATAGGGCAATCTTCTATAACATGCTCAAAAGAATTGCAATAATTGCAAGTAGCGCAAGGGTTCTAAAAATCCCTTGCTAGATGTCCTATATGCGCACAGTTGTAAAAAATTATTTCTCCTCGGACTCAACCCATTCCTCCTCCTCATCCTCGTCCTCTGTATCCACCACGAGGATTGGAATTTCCTTTGCCTGGAGAGTTATACTGTGCATTTTTTCCTTCTTGATGCACTTCACCTTGGATCATGTATATGTCTCTTGATCTCTCATGCATAAGGTCAAAGGCCCTACAATCTCTGTCATCATGTCCTACTGACTTACAAAAAGTAAAATACAAGTTTGTAGGAGTTTGGAAATACTTTTGCATATAATAGCACTCATTGTGGCGATGTCGGTTACTACATACTTCACACTAGGGTAGATTAAATTGCTTCAGGGGACTCAATGCTCCTGAGGCCAAGTACTCATGAAACAGGGGATAGTGTTCCTTATCATGACCTTTTGATCTACATCGTACACACCAAATATATTCCCTTTTATCCTTCCCCTTGTCCTTCTTCATATCCTCGACTTGCAGAGATAAACTAGTCAGCTGGCTTAAGATCTGGCTCATGCCTGAGCTGGATTCTCCCATAGGTGTTGATTCAAGTTTCATGGAGATCTCCAATGCTTCTTCCTATGAAGCAATATTCTACTACATCAGGGGAACTCTGATATGTGGTATAAGAGGAGCAATGAACCATTATTTTCTCTATTCATCTGGGATCTTAAAAGTCAATCTTCTAGTTAGGGTCTTGAATCTCTGATCGAACTCTCAAACAGGTTTGGCGACCTTTTGCTTGATCTCCTTCAGCTCTGTAATACATTGTGACTCTGAATTAGGTTTTTTAAACTATGCAATCAGCGCGTTCTTGATCTCATTCATTTTTTTAGGCTGCGCAATTCCTTGGACAAGCTTCATGTACCAACTTAATGCACGGTCCCTGAGTGTGGTGCTAAACTAGTTTCTTTTAACAACTTCATCAGTAATATTTTTAATGTTCCATACGGCCTCACACAGGAACCAGTGCTGATCAGGCTCCTCAGATCCATCACCTCTAAAGATAGGGAGCCTCATCTCATCTTCCATGGAGTTTCCTAGATTTCGTGTCTGAGTATATTTTGAACTGTTGGTAATAGTACTATGTGGATTCTGGTGATTCTGGCTGTTCTGATTGCTTAGCGTTTCTGAAACAATAGGAAGATTGATATTACTTACTTCAGTTTTCTACACAGTTCTCGATGTTTTTGACTTGATGAGGCGAAGTTCCTCAGTGGCTCCTTCCTTCGTCCTAGTGGGATCTGAGTGCTCTTCATTCATCATATCTTCCTCTTCTCCACTATAGAAACCCTCTTCCTTGTAGTTTTTCTTAAACAGGTTCTCCATGTGAACCCCTCTGAATATTTTCCACTATGCGTATTTCTATCTTCTGTGTCATTGTTGTTGTCTGAATTCCTGAACATTAGCCTGTTCGAATCCAGCTAGTCTATTGTGTCTTCAAGATGTGGTTTTCATGCAAGAGCATATTGATTATTAACTTTAGAAAATGTAAAAATTTCCCTCTAGGTCCTTTGAAAAAGTATCTCTCGTCTTGGCTGTATGATTCTACTCTGTCAACAGCAAATTCGGTGATATACCCTCCAATGGTGCTATCAAACCAATGATCTACTACTATGGATATGGTGTTATCATCTCTCTTAATCCTCTAGATTATCACTACTGTACAAACCATAGGGGATCTAGATCTGATCTCAAACTATGTGTCAGCTAACCTAGCCAACCACTCAAACAACTCTTGATGGATTCCTCCAAAGAAGATCTTGTGGATGTTGGTGATTTTGTGGATGCCAGTGAAAATGTACCTTTGTAGCCAATATTCCATACTCGGCTTGGGGTTTTTGTTTTAGGCTTCAGCAAAGTCCCTCTCTTGATCCTATATCCACTTTTTAATATCTATAATCGATGGCAACCACCTTGACATTCCCTTACATAGATTGTGGTCCCAGCAACAGAACCATTTGTTGGCACAGGGGCAGACCCAAGGTTCACTCCAAGAGTGCACCAACAATCCCTAGCTACTGGCCCTTTCGGAAACACCTCCGAAGCAGATGCAGTCTCACCCAAAGTAGCTATGAGGGGGTTGCAGGACATAAATGTCTACAACCAGGGGAATATCAAGTGGATCCAGTACAATATAAACTCACTATGCATTGAACACTTATCAAGCTATACCTATCCTGCACAACTATAGATTTGATCTAACACAGCAATGCAAATAAAAATATAACAATGACAGAGATCAAAGCATCAATTACACACAACAAGCGATGTACATGGTTCACCCTCTCTCTAGGGCTACATCCACAGAACTGTGCTTATGATATATTAAGGTAAAGATTATAGTTCTTGTCTGCGCTCTCAACGAGTAGATCTTCTTTCTCTTCTCTCTTCCTCTCCCCTTCCTGCACACCTAGCTATAGGAACTGATCTTCACACCTAGCTAAAGATCTTACAACACCAGAAGTCTCCCCACTCAGCTCTTCTTCCTCTCAATACAATGATCTCTCACACAACTATATGACTAGATTAACAACAACATCATAACAACATGTACCCCCATCTCTCTATGACCCAGGCCCTCTTGGACTTTATTTATACATTACAATACCTCACCGATAGCCTTAGGTAGAAACCTAGGTGTCAAAATCATAATTACCAAAACCCTAGGTGTCTAAAACCCTACATCAACTTGACCCGCTTTTCCCAGGCTTTGCCGACCTGTCTTTCCTTTCTTCCTACGTGGTGCTCCAAAGCATCCAATGATAGATTTTTCCACTTGCTGAGTTGTCCTCGATCCATCTTCCTTGATTTCCTATAATCCTTGGTCTTCTCGTCCAATGGCTTGATTTTTCGTACTTCACTCCATCTTTTCTTCTCTTTTACTCACTTCGACCCAGTAACAGTTACTGTGTCTTCCGCAAAGCTCTCTTTTTACCTTTTCTTCTTTGTACTTCGCTTCCTTCCATAACCAAGGGCCAACACCCTCATCATAACATTCCTACTGGAATGGTACCCAACCAACCCCCTATGAATTAGTTTGGAGGGGGGTTTTACAATCCCGGATAGGGCCATGGTGCATACCAGAAACCTAGATGGGTTGTGATTCCGAAACATCAATCCTTCTCGAGAGCTTGGGGCCAGATGCCGCAACCCTAACTTCCCTTTCTATCCATGCTCAATTTTTCATACTTGTCAAGACTAATGAATGAACTGGTGCATCATGACCTAACATGGACCCCCGTACCTACCAAGATTCCTTCAAATATTCTGAAATTCAAGGGAAATACTAGTGAGGATTCTGGTGATCATGCCACTACTTTTCATATTTGGTTCTCTTCCAATTCCCTTAATGACAATTCTATTCATTTAATATTGTTTCAACGCACCCTCATAGGGGTTGTAGTGAAATGGTACATAGAGCTACCAGGGGAAACTTACATGAATTTTAATCAGATGTTTCTAGTCTTTCACAACCACTTCAATTTGTCAGTTCATTACGATGATGGCATAGAACTTTTGTTGACTCTCTTCTAGGACAAATCCACCCATATATCGGATCACATCCAAGACTGGCGTAGACAAGAGAGGTTGATCAAAGTCTACATTCCTTTAGAGTTCCTGTTGGAATGGTTTCTTAAATCCCTATTTCCTTATATTTTGAAGGATGTTTCTACATCTAGGGTAACATCTTAGGAAGAAGCAATTTTTAAATCCCAATAGTTAGATCTCATATATTCTCAATCTGGTATGTTATATGAAATTCTTCTTGATGCACTGAGGTCAAACAATGACCCTAGAAAAAATCTTGGGCCTCATGTCGATGGAATTATATGCTCTGTGAATGTTGAGTCTACAGACTTGGTGACGAACCAGTTGAAAGAGTTGTCTCTAATTCAGTCTATAGGAGGAGAATATATTTTTGTATCCTCCACTCCCACTTAGTCGGAAGATGTGCATTCTGTATAGTCATCGGCCAACCAAGAGGGAATACAAATAAAGGACGTGGTAACAATCGTAAGGGTGGGAGGAATAATAATAGTAATAAACCCAAGGACAATGTTAACAATGATAGATCTAACAATAATGCTAGTGAGGGAAAGAAAGAGAAGCAGAAGGTGAAGTTTCCTTGCAAGCTTTGTAATGATAATCACCTTACCCACTTGTGCCCCAAACTTGAGGAAGTTGCAAGGCTCTTATCTCTATCATCCATTGTGTTGACTAATCCTTTTCTCAATAATCAACACATGGTCTCGAGCTCCTCTAATGCCATAAATGTGACGAGTGGTAATCAAAACCCACTCGCGCATGAAGGTGGTCATCTATGTGTAAATATGGTCAAGTATCATATTAATGTAGCCACTCAGTCTCGTGATTATGGGTATTCACAGACTATTCCAGGACTAGAGTCTCCCCCTTCTCCAGAAATTCCTTTGTAGATTGAAAATCCAGAGCCTCTGCCTCATATTCCGAAAGGAGTACTCAAATGCTCTACCCACAAACCTAATGCTAGAGCTTCCTAGAACTACTCTATTGTCAAAGATATGGGTCAAACCCCTTGTGTGATGTCAGCTTTGGAGGTACTCCAAACGTGTCCTTCACATAGGAATGCCTTGTTATCTATGTTAGTAGCTCTAGACCCCTGTGTCTCTAAGGTTATCAAGTTTGACATCACAGATGTGAAGCCTCGCTTGCCTTACCATGTGTCCTTTCAAATCCATGTGGATTACTCAAAGTATAGCGTCAAACTTATTATTATTGATGAAGGGGTTGCAACATGTGTGATGTCCCTAACCTATTGGAAATAAAATGGCTCTCCAACCCTCTCTCAATATATATCTACGTTGACCGCATTTGATGGTCGTCCTTTCCATCCCCATACTATTATTCCTACCTTTCCGGTCCAGTTAGGTGGAAAGACAATGGAGGTGGATGTTGAGGTGCTTGATGCGCCCCTTGAATATAACTTATTACTAGGGTGTAATTGGACTTGTGCTATGAATGCAGTCGTATCGTCCATTTTATGTAATTTATTTTTTCCTCACGAAGGGAAAATCATGACGATTGATTAATTTTCCTTTGCGCATGCTAGCCCCAATGCATTGGTTGGACCTTCGATCCCCATGATCGAAAATTATCAACCGAAAAATGAGGATATTGGTGTCAGAATGTATTCCTCCCTTATGGGTACCTTTCATTTCATGGAACTTGTTCATCATATCTATGTCATGTGTAGTAGGTCTTCTTCATTAATGAGGTATGTTCTTTTCTGCACTTCGTATTTTAATGATCTTTGGACCCTACATTCCCCGACCATGTCTTGTAAAGGTCAGTCACATATTGGAATGGAAATGCCACTGTTGGCAGCAGAGATAGTGTATCAAGTTGTACTCAACTCTACTATTGGCCTAGATCCTGTCTCCAAGAAGACAGATGTGGAGGATTCTGTTCTTCAGCCTACATGGGCCACTTCATCATATTTCTCACATGATTTCCTCGATGATAGTTTACCTTTGGATGAAGAAATATTAGAGGTGATGAATGGTTTTGATAGTCCATGGGATGATATGCATCATTGCTTGTACTTCCTCCTAGAGATTGTTAGGATCGAACAAGACAATTTCAGATCTACCTTGAGTGAGATATTTGATCACACCATAGTTCCACTAGATACACATGGCATTTATGTTGAAGGAAAGATGGTGAATATTTCTCCTACCATCACGATCGACATCTCTCGCATTCCTGGTAAAATTTAAAATGTATATATCGGTGAGAATTGTTCGCCTGAAGAAATTCAGATCTACACAGATCTCTTCAAATATTTTTTTGATGTATTCACTTGGTCCTATGAAGATATGCCATGAATTGACCCTCACATTGTTGAACATGAGATTAAAACCTACCTCGATGCTAAACATGTTCAACAGTGACTTAGAGCTATTAATCCTAGGAAGGCCCTTGTTATTAAGGCATAGGTGGAAAAATTGCTTAATGTTGGTTTAATCTACCCAGTTCCTTTGGCTGACTGGGTATCCAATCTCATTCTCGTGAATAAAAATCAAGGAACCATCTGTGTGTGTATGAATTTTCGAGACTTGAATAAGGCTTGTCCTAAAGACAACTTACCAACACCTTTCATTGATTAGATTCTTGATAAGTGTCCGGGAAGCAATGTTTTTTCTTTTATGGATGTATTTTTAGGATACAATCAAATTTATATTAAACCCGAGGATCAACATAAGATGACATTTATTTGTCCTTGGGGTAATTTCGCATACCAAAAAATGAATTTCGGCCTTAAAAACATCAGAGAAACCTTTGAACAAGACATGACCTTCACTTTTCATGATCTCAAGCATATAGTCGAAGCTTACCTCAATGATATCGTTGCTCACTCTCGCAAGAGAGTGGATCATTCTACCCACCTTCGGCTAGTTTTTGAGAGATGTTGGTATTATCTCATCCATTTAAACCCTCAAAAGTGCATCTTCTCCTTTAGGTCGGGTCTTCTTTTAGGATTCTTAGTTTATGAGACTATGATCATGGTGGATCCTTTGAAGTTTGATGCAATACTTCGATTTCTTGCCCCACACAACATTCGTCAGCTTCATGGTTTATAGGGGAAAGCTAACTTCTTACATTGGTTTATAGTAAACTATGCCAATATTACTAATGGTTTTGTTCATCTATTGAAGAAGGACACTCATTTATATGGTATGAGAGAGCCCATGAATCCTTCGATGCTCTTAAGAAATCCTTTCTATCTACACCTCTGTTGAAGCCTCTGGATTACAATAGAGATTACTTTCTTTATATCATCACATCTAAAGGGAAGTTTGGTATGTTTTTAGCTCAGGAGGATGATGATCTCCATGAGAAGGTCATCTACTACCTTATTTGAAACTTAGTTGGCCCTGAACTCAAATACTCTCATGTTGAGAAGCTAGCCTCGGATGTCGTACACACGGTTCAAATATTACTGCACTATATATTTCTTTGAAAAAATACCATATTTGTTGATGTCAACCCATTTCAATACGTACTTACTAGGTGTATCATAGGGGAAAAGTACAATAAATGGATTGTCATATTGCAAGAGTTTGACCTCGATTTTTCCTCGGTGAATTCCAAGAAATCGCTAGTTTTTTCCGAGTTAATATCAAAATTACCTCGGTTAGATGAGGAGGTTGTTCATGTCAATTCATTTGTGGATGAAAATATTTTCCTTGTCTCTTCTTCGGACCACCGGTATGGAGACATTTTGATCTATCTTCAAACCTTGAAGTTTTCTCATCATCTTTTGAGAGGCAATCAACGACGTATACGGTATCAAGATAAAAAATACCTTATCGTCGAAGGCACTTTGTATCTTCGAGGTGTAGATAATATCTTGCATTTTTTCTTGACTCACAGATAGGTTGATTATGTTATTAATGATTGTCACAGCATGGATTGTGGTGGTCATTTATTTGGGCTTACGACAGCCTAGAAAATATTTCAATTTGGTTATTTTTGGGCGACAATTTTTAAAGATTATGTCAAAGCAGTCAAGAAGTGTCACCCTTGCAGGTGTTCACTCAGAATATGCCCTCGCATCCAGCCCCTCTTCACCCATTCATCACTCTCGGTCCCTTCACCAAGTGGGGGGTAGATTTTTTGGATTCCAACCCAGCTTTAGCTGGGGGGCATCAACATATTATCATGGTCATAGACTACTTTACTAAATGGGAAGAGGCCATGCCTACAATTAAATATGATGGTAATACTGCAGCATTTTTTCATGTTCAATCAAATTATAGCTCGGTTCGAAATCCCGAGTGATATTGTCATTGATCATGGCAGTCACTTTCATAACGAAATGATGAGCGAGTTAGCATCGAAAATGGGGTTTAAATATGGTCATTCTTCCCCTTATTACCCTTGGGAAAATGGACAAGTAGAGGCCATGAACAAGTCTCTCAAGACCATTTTGCAGAAAACTATTAGCGAGAGAAAATCTGATTGGCGTCTCATGTTTTACCCTACGCTTTGGGCATACCGAACCTTGGCTAAAACTTCCATTGTTTTTTCTCCTTTTCAGTTAGTACATGGTGTTGATTCGATCCTTCCTATTGAATGCGAAATCCCTTCTCTTAGATTGGCAGTAAATCTCCTACTTGACACTTCTGATATTGAAGAATGCCTCATACACCTAGAGATCCTAGATGAGCAGTGACGAGATTCCTCTACGGATATCAAAGCGAATACACAACATGTGAAGGTACAGTATGATAAGTCTGTATGTCATCAACAATACGTTGAGGGTGACTTGTTCCTCTTGTATGACCAAGCCAAAGAACCATTGGGGGCAGGAAAGTTCAAAACCATGTGGCATGGTCCTTATATCGTGCAACATGTTCTAGAAAAAGGAGCCTATGAATTAGAATATTATGAAGGGAATATGTTGGTTGAGCCCATAAATGGGATATACTTGAAAATAT
Source organism: Picea mariana (assembly GCA_032191745.1). Lineage (NCBI taxonomy): Eukaryota > Viridiplantae > Streptophyta > Pinopsida > Pinales > Pinaceae > Picea > Picea mariana. The sequence continues at coordinate 85,264 of JASDQU010010271.1, read as the reverse complement.
ATTACGCTTGAGCCCAAAGCTTGGGAATAACTCTCTGTAAAATAGTGTATCTTAGTGTATATATATTTTCCTTTGTGTCATCATATTTCTTATCGAGTTTTCCTTTGGTTGGTAGATGTCAACGTAGTCTTCATTTTACTTAGGATTTGCAGATGGTTCCAGTCATCATACACAGAACTTGGATTCCATCGCTTGGGACATTTACTCACCCGAGGGTCAACTGGTGTCTTCAGGTGGTGTTTGTCTAGGGACATCAACGAATAATGTGGATGAATATAATGTCATTATAGATCTTTTATGTGATGCCATTTTACATGGTATTCATTCTTTAGAAGTTCACTTGGATTCCCAGTTAGTAGTATGTTAGTTGAACGATAGTTTCCATGTGCGAAACCCTACTCTACTCTGACGATTCCTATGGGTATAACTTTTGGAATGACATTTTGATTTTATTACTTATAATCACATACCTAGAAGTTCTAATTATGTATTCGATGCATATGCTAATTATCTTTTAGATTATCATTTATCACATAACTAAAGTAAAAAAAACACATCCATCAATGTACACATTGTAATATATAAGTAAATCCAAAGACCAATGTTTTTTATATTTCATCTCTCCAAAAATATGGTGTCATAGTACAAAATTGGGGCTCATGCCCTCAAAATACATATATGGTCAGTAGATACAATGACCATAGCATCTACGCCTGTGGCACCAGATGTGTATCATGATAACATGTGACGACATTTATGAGATGTCTAAAGAGTCTCACCTACACACGGGGCACGCCCACCACCTGTCGTTGCATAGCCTCTGGAAGATCCTCTACCTGAACCATAGAAACCTTGTGTCTCAAATGAGATAGGTTCCCCTACACATTTTGAAGAACTCTCTCCATATCTCCTCCCACTGAGTCATCTCTTTTTTTCCTCCAGTGATGTTGTGGGAATCAATCTGGTCATCGCAGACCCACATCTACGCAATAAAGTAATTTTCAATACTAGACACAATCCAAAAATATTTTCATTTTTTATTCTCTTTGAAAAACACAAAAAAATGAAATATATGAAAAAATTTCATACCTATATCACCATAGGCGAAACCTGGTGGAAATGGCATGTTTATATCTCCTCTGTAGTTTATCCCTACATAAGAGTAGTCATCCAGAGCTATCACTTGTCGATTCGATCATAAGAAGAACTCATCATTGTAGGGGGTTGGAACCCTACCACCTCCCAACCACCTCATCACCTCGATCCACCATGACATGGCTAGATCACATGGTCTATATGGAAAAATATTGACTCTAGGGCTCAATCCTAGAACCCACTCAAAGAAAAAACTACGGAAGATAGATGCAAACCCAAAGTTCATCTTCCTACCTTGTTTGTAGTCTATCAGTTGGCTCTTCATGTTAGCCAGTAGTGAGGTGCACCAATCATACACTGTGGGTCGTAAGAACTCCATGGAGTAGAACATCAGTGTTCTTTATTCTTGGTGCAACAAGTTATGATATTTGAACTCGGATTGTTGATCTCCCTAATGGGGAGTTGGGTCCCTACCTTTTAAATGCCTGCAACACAGTGAGTGGCGATGTAGTCCTCTATGTTCATGCCACTCCTAGATCCCCAGGCTTTGAGGTTCACCACCTCACCCCAATGTGACAATCCTATAAGGAAATAGATATCCTTGACTTCAATTCTCAATGGTTGCCCATCGAGGTTGAAGGCCTTTGTATCTGGATCCCAAAATTTCACCAGCATTTGGAGTAGCCTCACTTGGGCCCTCATCCCTTTGAGAGAACAAAAATTATAAAGCCCGCATATTTTTAGTGATAATTGGGCCCCTGGATCTATTTCCACTGCAACATCAACTTCCTCATGCTCTGTTTCTCTTCATTCAAGTACAATCCTGCAAGAAAAAACCCATTTTTTGAGTCAAACCTTTTAAAAAAAAACAATTTGTGGACTTGTACGTGGGATGTTGTGATAACAATCTTGTGTAGGGATTCATATACATGGGAAAGATTTAAATTGCATGTGTACATGCCTCCATATACGTGACCCAATGAACTACAACCCGGGTACACTGTAATTCCTAAATTGTGCCTTAAAAAAATCAAAAGATTGAAACTAATTTAAAATTATAAACCACTAGAAATGAAGAGGAGGGAAATATTACTTACTTGGTCCAAACAGTTGTCAATTTTGTCGCTTGTAGCTCCTATAATCGACACTAGAAGTTTGTGGACAATTTGGTCCAAAATGCACTATGTGGGTAAAAATGTGAAATGGTATGGTAAAATTGGTTATTTTTACTATTAATAGAAAATAATTACCCACTTTACATAGTTTTTCCTAATATTTTCGCCTAGTGGACTAATACTGCAGTGGAAGGATTTGGTTTTGGTGGTTTTGTCCAGGTATTTTTGTGGTTTCTAGCATCTTTTCTCCCATTCATGACTTTGAAAGGTATTCTCTTTTACCAACATATAGGACAGGCCATTACTCCATATTGCATTTTTCATTATATTATGGTTGTGATCCATATGCCTTAGGTATGAACCCATTTAGTAGTGACACAGAACCTCATTATTTCTACTAGAAGTGTCGTTATTGAATGGTAGAGGCTTACCAAACATGGGTGCCCTAGTTATAACCTTTGTGTCATCTGGTTCCCATGCAGAGATTATTCCATATAGACCAGGAGTCCCTTACAGTTCCATTGTGACTTTGCATTCGGGCTTCGTACTCATAAGCATGCTAACCTATACCTACAGGACTCTCACCGAGTCTTGTTTAAAATATTTTCCTACTCTCTCAATAAGAGAAAATATTGTCGAGTGAACTTGTCTCTTTCACACTCGTAAATTGGATCTGAAGGAACATTTATTTGGTGTAATTTTAACCATTTTTTGGACCAAATAGACTAATTTTGAAAAAGGAATACTCTAGTCTCCAGTGTCTAGAAGAGTTCTCCTGGGTATTGTTTTATACCTTTTTGGGCCTAGGGGACTAAATTTACAAAAAAGGGCATTCTTTGGAGTTAATTTGTAATTTCATCTCATTCTCTTTCTTGTAGTATTGAGCCTATTTTTGGTTCCCACTTTTGTGTTATAATCCTATCACCTTAGCAGTTTGCATCATCATCCAAGCAGAGCCTTGTTTATATCCTTTACAGCTTGACACCTAGTACCCTAAGAGGAAACATCCCCCCGAGTGTACATGTCCTACATGCACCTCCTTGCATTGAGCATAGGTATGTTCCATTGTTGAAACTAGTTTCTTACTCTTGGAATTTGTTTCCTCCTCTGTATCATAGCATTCATTTGTCTATGAAAAAAAAAAAAGACGGGAGGGAAAGGAATATTATCCCATGTTGGCAGCAGTAGTGTCTCCTTTGAAAAGAGAAAAAACTTTTGAGTCCACTTGTCATCCAAATTTTGGGTTTATCATGAACTTAGGAATCTGATCTCATTACTTATAGTTTACTCCTATGACTAGTTACTCTTCCAGTCCCTATGAAGAGTTTGATTGGTGCCTCCTGCATCACAAAGTTTCATCATTGATTCTATACTGCTAGAGTCCTCCATATGTCTCATGCTCTTGTTGAAAGGATGTATATAAGCCTATGTCGACCATTTCTCATAAATATTCACTTTGCATGTCGACCATACACTCAGTGTGTCTCAAAGTTACATGAAGTTGGAGTCGTACCGTGCACCCTGGTCCTATTTTCCTTATTGATGCACACGCACGCTCCCCACACCCGCAGGTCGGAAGGTCTGTGCGCTCACAGGATCTTTCCTTTTTCCATGGCCCGAAGAACTCTAAGCGTTCTTCTATTTCCCTATCAGGAAATATGCACCCACAACAATCCTCATGTGATCCCCCTTCTTTACAATCGGGATATTGGACTTCGTGACTTCGTGAGGTCAGTGGTCGAGCATTTGACTCTCGAATCCCCAATTCATGATACAGTTAGCGCTGACCTTCCCTTCTCCTATCGGGATTTCCCTTATCGTGATTTCAACACTTGTGATGTCAATTAACTTGTTTTATTGACCCCTAAATCCCAATATGCTGAAACTTCGACACACACGCGAGTTTGACTTGTCAACGCCTTAACCTCATCGACATTTCAGATTTTGTAATATCGCGAATACTGATGAAATTGTTTCGGGACTTCTCGCCATGAAAACCTAAAATGGTGTGCCACCTGTCCACATCACTGACCCTTGTGGCCCCACACTGTTCCTTCTAGCTATCAGGATATTGCGTATCGTGATATCGTGATTCCTGTCGCTATGTTCACGGGACTTCAACCCACAAAACCCCGATATACGAATTCACGAGTAAATTCGACGGCCCTTACGGCTCAGATCTATGGTCCTGCCCCTCCTAAGCTTTGAACCTTTGGGAATACTCGGTGTATCTCCCCTGCTTCTCTATGAGATCTAACGGCTCATGGGATATCGCGAATCCTCCTTGGAGAATACCGACCGTCCGTTCCTCCTTGGCGATTCCTGCAAATGACCAAGTGTTCCTCCACAAACTTGTCCTCCTGCATGCAAACTTGTGACGCTTCTTATAACCTTCCAGTCACAGATTCCTTGCGCTATCCTTCAACCATTTCAAAGGCCTTATCCTTCCTTATCTTTTCCAAACTCTGAATCTTTCGGAAAACCTTGCATGCACTCCTTATGGCAAGCATTCAACCACTTCCAAGTGTTGAATCCTTTCGACCCTACGCACACTTGCAGCAGCAGTCTCTAGAATGCTTCACTCAGGTTCGCAACCCTGAAGCTTCACTCGGCCTGCGCACTCTTTGCACGGCTCTTGTGCCCAACTGCATTGCTGAGATGAATGAGAACAAAAGTAACCCTATCTGAGCCCTTTGTCAACGCACTCCTTGCGGACACTTCAACTGCACTCCTTGCAGGAACTCTTGCTCAGATAGAGAAACAATTGAAACTCATTCCTTCTTCCTTTCAGACTTCAAAATCAACACATGAAATCATATACACAGCATATAAAGCAAATGTATAATAGGAAGCAAACATTCATGAGCATATCATTCAACATCAATACACAGAGAACAAACAAAAAACCATGAATTTGAATCAACCTCTTTCTATTAATCCAAATATCTGTACATGAGTGTTCTTACACAACTCTCTGCATGCTCTTGCTCCATTGCTTCTTCATAATAATTTACAATACACAATGAGGGTGTCTATATCCCGTTTCCCTCTTGCGCTCTAAAACTGTCTAATCTAGAATTAAATTCTATCTATCTACATTTAACTATTTTAAATGCCTTCTACCTACTAAGGATGAGAGCAATCGCTCAAGGTCCATTTACATTATACAAGTGTGCCTTTTCTTAGTGACTTCATTTAAGATCGCGCAACAACTTTAAGGTAATTTCATAATTTGCACTGGCACTTGTCCAACTATTCGATTGCTTCCGCGTTGGCTTGCTTGATGTTGGTGATGCTCCTGCATCACTTATGGATAGGTAAACTTGAACCCAACAGTTGACATCTCTTCATTTCTCACTGACTGTGGGGTTTCCCTTGTGTTCGATTGAAAAAAATCTATTCACACATTTGGATTTGTGCAATGTATTATATGACATTATCCTTATTTGTGGTTTCCTCACCTTTTTCGGTAGTTTTCATTATTGGCTTCTATTCAGAGGGTCTATTTCATGCACTTCTTTCATCCGGTGCATGTGAAATATGCATAGGGTCGTTGGTTCATGAACATGTTCTTCATATGAGTTCCTCCAAATCATCAAGATATTTCTTTATACCTTGTGTTGACTGATGAGAGAGGCCTTAATGCTCTCCTTTCAGCAGGTTTCTTTCCATCGACTTCAGCTCATCGATTCTGGAAACGAGGCCTAGAGTCCTATGAGTAACTAGAGGCTTCCATTCATCAGTGGTGGGTTCTCTTGCCATCGACAGTTGGGAATACATCAATGTCTTCTGATCGATGAATTCTTCAAGTGTTTGACCTAAACACCTTTATTCACACTTGTAAGAATGTACTCAGTAGTTTGTCTCACGTTTGTTAATGGTATACCTTAATGACTGGTAATCAAACGAAGTCTCATCATGTTGGACCTCAACTCCTTTGTTCACATGATGTATACTTGCACCTTTGGTGGATCGTGTAGAAGACTTGAAGACATTAGTTCATAGTCGCAACTTTCCTGAGTTGTTTCTATCATTCATTGGACCAGTACCTATATGACTTCAATGATCGTGGGAGATCAAATTGTACTCCATTATATACAGATATCTTTAGATTGATTTTGAGATTGGTTTTCACTAGTCCTTGTTAGTGACTATGACAGCCTATGGCATGTATCTATCTTTGTATTTCCTATTCATGGCCATGAGCAGTTGTTTGGTATATTTCCACATGGATCTGTAGTGTAATTCAAATTGACATCCATGTGTACAAATTCATTATGAATTGTAATATTCTTATGAGTAACTAGTTCTTCTAGCTGGGTCTTCATTACTCCACTTCTGGGAATTATAATGTATTTTGGTGATCACAAATACTCCTCTAAACTCACACATTAGGGGGCATATGATATAGAAATATTTTCCTCACCCCATGCAACTTGCTCAAAATGCCTTTTAAATTTCTCTATGAAGACTTGAAGTCCCCTTTTTCACTTCCCAGAGATAAAAATCATATGTTTCCACATATACGCGTTGTTGGACACACCTACCACACTTAGAGGGGGGGGGTGAATAAGTGTGGGGATCTTTTTCCCTATTACACAGAAACTCCTTGGTTAACATTCAACATTTGATCATTACTCATTGTTTTCATTTATAATCATTTAGATGTGAATACATATCAGAAACATATAACAACAACATATCATCAAAAAATCATCTCCACAAGGAACACAAAGAACACAAGATGTATGTACAATTTTTCTTTTTAGTATGGACTTGAATCCAGGGGTTTTTCGGCAACAACTGAATAGAGTATAACTCTACAAGAGAACTAGCTCTATATGAAAGACTTAGCTTACATTCTTAGCACCAACTGAGATGAGGCAAAAATCCTCAACAGATATCAATCTGTCAACATAAACAAGTGCATCAACCATGCACCAACCTGTGTCAAACAACCTGTACCATAAAAAAGTGCATCCAACCATGTACCAAGTATATACCAATCATGTGTCAAATAATCATAAACAATTACTCATCAATATGTACCAACATCATCAACTATACACCTCATGTATGTGCCAACTCATCAACTGCTTGTCTCGACCATGACTAGTTTTGGATTAGTCAACAACCCCAGCTTGAAATAATCATAACTTTGTACCTGTAATGAATAAAGATCTGAAACTGATATACAATTTTATTCAGTGTGTTTTATGCAATTCCTCTACGTGGAACTACTTGTAACCTCTCAGAAAAGGATTTATAGTAAAAATGGCATACCTTGTTGAATTCTGGCTTATTCTAGAGAGTGACCTTGTAGAGCGTGCCCTGCACAAATTGTTTATGGAATTGATAGGAAAATGTTAAAAAACATACTATAGCATGTAACGTAACCAAAACGTTTGGTCTCACTGAATTTGGATATGTTATGAAGAAGTTATGATGTTTTTACACGAAACACCTGTTTTTGACTAGTTTCAGGACTAGCCACAAACCCTATTTTCCACGTAGTGTAACTCCCAAAATACAACGACCCACAAGATTAATTTTTTACCACATATAATTGGGTATGTTTTTTCAATTTCATAGCAATTTCATAGTCTGAATCATTATAGAAAAAAAGTTATAGCGAAAATGGTGAGATGACCTGTAAATAACATACCTTAGAAAGCACCATTAAAAGAATTTATCCTTCCTTGCATTTCGGCCTTATTTTATTCACCTTTCCTCAGAATTTCAGCTTAGATATCCTTGGTTACCTCAGACACATATAAATATTCAATATTCTCAAGTGTGTTTTAAAATGAGAGAGCCTTGCCTCTTATTTATACTCTCCAAGTAGTTTCCTTAAAAACATCTTCTAGGTCACTTGGCCCCACTTTCCTTATTTTAGGGTTAACCCACTTCTAATTTATCCATTAAATTTATTATTTAAATAATTTATTTTGTATTCAATTTGAATTATAGTACACTCATCACTTTTACCTTTTAAAATCCCTTAAACCACTTTGACTACTTTGACCTTTTGGGGCTTCTAGATGACATGTGAGGGTCCACCAACTTTGTAAGGCCATAACTCTCAAACCGTGAGGAGTTATGTGACGTTCCACATACCACCAGAAATGGAATGACATGTAATATTCGTATAGAATAGTATTTTATAAAAATATATCATAACTCATACTGTTACCCATCAAACAAACTTGGGTCCATTACCCAAACCTTGGGTCTCCAACTTCTCATGGCCATAACTCTCTAACCGTGAGGAGTTATGTGATGTTCTACATACCAATGGAAATGGCATGACAAACAATATACATCTAGGATAGTTTCACCAACAATTTCCTTGATATTAATCTTGTTATTCCACATACAAGCATGGGTCCTCCAACCATTCTTCTAGGATAACTCAATCCGCAAAGTGTCTTCCTGTGAGGGATTTCACCATAAGGGGACCACTTTGGAGTTCATCCATTTGTACACCTTATCAATCATGATAAGACAATAATGAGAGCATGGGTCCTCCAACCATTCTTCTAGGATAACTCAATATGCAAAGCGTCTTCCCGTGAGGGCTTTCACCATAAGGGGACCACTTTGGAGTTCATCCATTTGTGCACCTTATCAATCATGATAAGATAATAATGATTCATATATACATTTTTCCAACAATGAATCATTTACCAATGAAACCACATCAATCCATCTTCATCATGTATCAATGACAACTCATTGATCCATCTTCATCATATCAATGACAACTCATTGATCCATCTTCATCTATGCATTCTCATAAAGGACAATACATATTATATTACATCAATAATCAATCAATCAATCCTTTGATATCAGTGAATCACTTGAAATAAATCAATCAAACCATTGGCATCAATGACAACATGATCCAACATGCGCTCTATTAGTTATACAACATGCGTCTATGCAGGTTCCACCATTACAGCCTGTGTACATCAGGATTTGTGCCCAAAAATTAAAAATTATGTCAGGTTTCCATGTCATGTCATGAGATCCATAATCCTTGACCTTCCATATACTGGAAACGTTCTGAATTAGCCCTTCAATTCCATTTAAAGGATATAAATGGGCAATATCCAAACCATGGAAAGGGAGAAGAATTCAACTTTTCAGAGAAAAGTTACTCTGGAGAAATTGTTCACTTCATATTGAGTTTGCATCCCTTTGTACTTTTAAGTATGAACACATTGTTCATCCCCCAAGCTCTTCCCTCTTTGATCCAGAACCTCATTGTCTCTCTTATATGATATTTCCTTTGGTGGAGGATTGAAGTGGTGGAGGTACATATGGAAGGGACTTAGTTTCTCAGTTTCGAGACATGTCGAAACATAATTTTTTCATTCATACACTTTTGTTGATCATATTTTAATAGAAATATTATTTTCTCATTGTTGGCATAGGGGAAGACCTAAGGTTCAATGCTTCAACAGTGAACGAAAAAAACCCTAAATACCGGCCCTTTCGGCAACACCTGCGAAGAAGATGAAGTCTCACCCAAGGTAGAGATAGGGGTGGTTGTGTTATCACTCCAGAAAACTCTTCTAGGTTGTCTCTCAAAGATGCCTGGTAACTTAACTATTTTCTCAATGTTGAATATATAATTGGATGAAGATGGATAACTAAATCATTGAATCTTACACTCAAGACAGTCTAGATATATTCAACATTACAAGGCCTTCGAGAGCTCTTATCAGACAGGTTGTGTATCAAATAGAACATAATCTAATCACATAAACCAGATCACACATATATAAAACAATAGGTATAATGGGTCTAGAAACTAGTACAATAGCTTATGATCCTTTGCCAAATAATCAAATAGTGAGATGATAGTCACCTATGGATTATATGAGCATAGACAGAGAATGGCATTCACTTATAAACATAGACAGATAAGAAAGAAGGAATTTGATAACATCAATGAAAGAAGCTTGCAAGTCTCATATATTAAAGAAAGTGTCTCAACACAAAATACAATAATCTAGTATCCAAAATCGAACCCTTGGTCTCTAAAATTGATATGATTTATAGCCTTTAAAAGCAGTTTCATATCCTCAAAAGATGGATCTAATAACCTCTTCTCCTATCTCAAATTCGAATTTGTGAGGTGGATGGAAAAGACAATTTTTTTTGGAAATATGCTGCTCAAAGATTTACCTATATCTCTCAAACCAAAACCGCTGTGTAAAAATTGGAAGAGGCTTTTGTATATTGGTTTGTTTTAAGAAAATCCCTCTCCCATTTATTTTAGATTCATTTTCATTCACTCGGGATCTACATTTCAAAAACATGTGTCAAACATGGAAATTCTAAGATACGAAAATTAGGGCTCATAGATGAATTTGATTCTCCCAATCTATGACACCTATAGGAAAAATGAGAGAGGTTATTGTTCTTTGACATGTTGGAAACACAAACCACCTCCCGTTTCTCAAAATGATTCTTTAGTCGCTCAGAATCATCATTTGAAAATGATGACTTAGCACAGTAGAAACAGACTTTTCTTCATTTTTGGTGGCTTAGAAGCCCTTTTGGAAAGGCGCTTAGCCACCGAAACCTGAGTTTTGAATTTTTTGAAGGGAAAATCAAATCAAATGTTTTTTAAACTTTATTACAAACCTAAGGCTCTAAAAAATGAACCTTAAAAAATTTAGAAATGTATTTTTCAATGACTTCCTATCACTTAAAATAAACAAATTTGACTGTGTTATTTGAGTAGATAACATCTGGCTCCTTCTAGGGCTGAAAGCCTCCCTGTGAGGTTTCAAGAACCTCAGCTCCAATGCATTTCTTTTTGGGCTATAGAGTCATTTTCCCTGTGCAATTGATCTTCTTCAAACTTGTAACTTGCCTGTAGCCTTTACCATTGGGCTATGGAGTCGTTTGGCCTTTAGAAATTATCCCTTGCAAACCTGTTGCCTGCATGTAGCCCATCTGTAGCCTTTAAAAAAGATATCTAGATACTGGAAAACTAGATCAAATTTACTTAAAATAGAAATTCAAAACTATATTCATAAAAATAGGAAAAGATCCAATTTAAGGGGTCAAACCCTTATCTTGAAAGTCTCCATAGTCTTCGACAGTTGTAGTGATGTTCAGATGTTGATGGATGACGTCGAAAATGCCACCCTGGAAAACCAGTCATCTTTTGCCAAAATAAAATAAGAAGTTTTATCTTCCTCACGCTGCTGACACCTCCAAAACTGCAACAGAGCAATAAAAATGATGCTCCAAATTATGATAATCTTTTAGGAACCTTTCTCGTGCCAACTGGAAGAACAACACTTAGATCTGTGAAAAAAGAGTGGTTTTCTTCCCTTCTCTGTTCTTTCAGTGGCTAAAGAGCCAGAAATATTAACTTGTAAGCTACCGAAAGCTCTGCTTTCAGTGGCTAAAAACGGTTGTGAGAGCTTGCCTAAGCCACCAAAATCTTTGTTTTGAAACTGGCTTTCAAAATTGCAAAAATTTATTCCTTCCATCTTTTGATCTTCACTTCTGCTCCTTTGAGGCTTCAGCAACCTGAGCAGAGTTTGGGTTATCATCAGAGTTGATATCTTCCCCTGGATTATCAACAAGATTAGTGGTTCCTTATGCTAGGGTTAACAAAGCAATATGTGCCTTAGGCCTTGGAGGCATCATTTTGATTCTTAGCAGCATGATCTTCCTATACAACCTAGAATCAACATTTCGTTCCTTTTCTTCAGCTTATCATATTGTTTAGTAAGCCTTTGGTAAGAATCATACAACTCAATATATCTTTCTGTCAAAGTTTGATTACTAGTCTTAACTTCTCTGTCAAGGAGTTCAAGATCATAAACTTGTCTTAGCAGTTGATTGATTTTTGACATATGGGGCTTTCTGGTTGATGCCTCATCCTCTTGCAGCTCCTGCTCTTCTTTAGGTGTAGGTGAAGAAAAATCTCCATACTTTGTTATCTGTTTTCCAGCTGGGACTGCTCCTTGAAGCTCTGGCTCTACTACAGTTTCCTCATGCTCTACTGCAACCTGTTGTAACCATTTCCAAAAATTGTACCACCAAGCTTCAGATATCCACTTCTCAAGTCATAGCCATTTATAATGTTCCATATGGATTAGTAAGAGGTATTGGARGCAAAATATAGGTTGAAAAATCCATGCATTGGATGAATAGGTGGGGGTGGCACTTGACTAGAACTAACACTACTATTATCACTTGTTTGAGATCCGCCTTGACTAAGCACCTCCAAAATCAAAATAAAACCTTGATAATGATGAATTTAATTATATTCTATCATTTGGAACTATCCTCATGGCATTCGGATCAAGGAAACTCATATCTGTGCAAAAATAGTAGCATTCTGCCCTGTTCTCTTCTTTTGGTGGCTAGGAGAGCCAAATTCTAACTTGTAAGCCACTGAAATCTCTGCTTTTGGTGGCTAAGGACAGTTATGCAAACTGAAATAGCCACCAAAAAGGCAGGCTTTCAAAATTACAGAGATGCATTTCTTTCTGCCTCACCATTGTTGGACAACATTGGGCTTATATGTTTTCATATTAGGAATTTCATACATCATCAAACCTCTAATTCAATCAGCACATTTATATGTAGTAACATAATGCCCTTTTCATTGATTTGATCAGATGTTTTGTGTGTTAAAACTCCAACTACAACCAAAAGAACAATAAATCCTGGATTGAATCCCTTGCCAGCAACTTGAATAAGTATTCTATCCTAGCTAACAAATGAAAAGAAGTTTGTCTGAGAAGAGAAATACTCTTTTGCAGATTCTTTTATTGAAATTTGGATTCCCCTTTCTCTTCTACCTGGCGATGATACCTAGAAAATATGCTCGGTGTTTGAGTTAATTCAACACTTTTCTTCTGTAGAGTCTGGCAGCTACCTTCAAGTTCTTCATGCCTATGTAAAATGCTCATTATTTTTGTTTGAAAAATTTGATCAAAAACCCCAAAACAATCATTATTCCATCGTTAAGAAAAAGAGAATGCAGATGCCATTGGACTTCCATGCTCATGGAACCATCCTCTTAAGAATTTCAAGAGTGTGATCTGCAACCTATTGTGGGGTTGCTTTCTCCTTGTGCTCATCATCAGGAGTCAACATACTGGGTTTTAACAAAATACCCTCGAACAACACATTGTTCCCTGCCAAGTAGAAGAAAACCTCAGTCCAGACTTTCTCTGCCACTTAAAGGATTTTATCAATGAAATGGTCTCCATCCAGCAGAATCTCTGGCTCCACAATGGGCACAAGGCCATTGTCCTGAGAAAGGTTAGCATAACGTCCAAGTCCCCAGGAAGCTTTTCTTATGTAAGAAAACTGAAAGCAATCTATCTACTCATATGAAGAGCTTATTCAGCTGCCTACTCCTAGTCTTAACCAGTAAAAACATCCTCATCATGTAACATCATACTTCCAATAAAGCCATGATAACGTCGAACTATTTACAAAATCTATTTGCATGCAGATAAATTTCAAAGAACACTTCATGTCATGTAGTAGAATTTCAACTTGCAGAGCATACTTACAATCATCATTTTCTTTGATTCCAAATATTGCACAACTGAAGACTTCTGAAGAACATAACTCCATATAAATGACTACTGGATCATAGAAAGAAGCTAACTCTGCTTGTTGCTCAAGCCTTTCTTCTCCTTATGATATATGGATCTGCTCATAAAAAGGTTTCTACAATTCTGAAAATAACAGTGAGTTGATTTGACTACTAACCCCTTCTCATTTGATATCTTCTTCATAAACGATACCAGTCTTTTGTTCATGAGATGCTGCAAACAGAAGAGAAGATCTTAAATCTTCAGGAATATTAAACTCATCATATTTAATGTCTTCTGCAAACATAGTATGGTTGATTTCAACATGATGTTGTTCCTTGATGGGCAAAGAAAAAGGCTCATAAAAATGAGATTCGTAGTTGCTGCTCAAGTCAACATCATTTTTTGTAGAAATTTTTTCTTCTTCATATTCATAATTATAAAAAATTGGAGAACAAAAAACCTCTGCATCTTGCAAAGAAGAACATATGATCTTCATCTCCTTCTCTTTACTTACAGGTGAGCACATATTGTAGGAAACCTCTTGAAAGATTTCAGTAAATTCTTCTTATATAACTATTCCTTCATGCAAATCAAAGGCAACAGGTGCATCAGAGACAAGGCCTGATGAATCTATAGCCATGAAATCCTCATAATTAATTGTATCAAGAGACTCTTCCTCAACAACATAATTTTCATCTTTACAAACAGAAGAATGAACTACCTCCTGCAGAACTTGCTTTTCAAATTCATCACAACAATCTTCAAAGAGACTTTCAGCTGGAAATTTATCTTCACAAAACAAATGAAAAGCATCATGAAAACTTTCTAATCAGTGAATACTTAAAGATGGAAGAGATCGACACCAATCAAGGGTTTCTCCCTTCAATGAATATCTGAAAAGATTAATTTGAACATCCTCATGTATAAATTCAAGCCGATGAATAAAGTCATGAAAGTACAGCAAGTGTTCAGCTGGCACCTCCCACTCTTCTCCTCGAAATTTGGGAAGATCTTTTTCCCATTCATCTCTACTAGGTTGTGGATGAGGGTAACCAGAAATATTTGAGAAATTGCAAAATCCATACCTCTTGTTCATTTCATACTAGTGGAGTCACCAACAAATTTCTGAACAATGGAGTCGCCACTGAATCCGTCCTTCATGGAGTCGATAGATAGATGAATACAACCAAAAATATGTCCAGGCTTTGTCTATCATCAAATATGGATCCATTTCGTCTCCCAAGTAAGTTGAGCTTCAATCGAATTTCCCCTGAAACAATGCCAATTTGTTATCACTCCAAGAAACTCTTCTAGGTTGTAGCTCAAAGATGCCTGGTAACTTAACTATTTTCTCAATGTTGAATATATAATTGGATCAAGATGGATAACTAACCCACTGAATCTTACACTCAATACAGTATAGGTATATTCAACATTACAAGGCCTTCAAGAGCTATTATCAGACAGGTTGTGTATGAAATAGAATAGAATCTAATCACATAAACCAGATCACACATATATAAAACAATAGGTATGATGGGTCTAGAAACTAGTACAATAGCTTATGATCCTTTGCCAAATAATCAAATAGTGAGATGAAAGTCACCTATGGATTATATGAGCATAGACAGAGAATGGCATTCACTTATAAACATAGACAGATAAGAAAGAAGGAATCTGATAACATCAATGAAAGAAGCTTGCAAGTCTCATATATTAAAGAAAGTATCTCAACACAAAATAAAATAATCTAGTATCCAAAATTGAACCCTTAGTATCTAAAATTGATAGGCTTTATATCCTTTACAAGCAGTTTCAGATCCTCAAAATATGGATCTGATAACCTCTTCTCATATCTCAAATTCAAATTTGTGAGGTGGCTGGAAAAGACAAAAATTTCTGGAAATATGCTGCTCAACGATTTAACCATATCTCTCAAACCAAAACTGCTGTGTAAAAACTGGAAGAGGCTTTTATATATTGGTTTGTTTTGAGAAAAAACCTCTCTCTGTTATTTGAGATTCATTTTCATTTGCCCGATATCTGCATTTCAAAAACGTATTTCAAACAGGGAAATTCCGAGATCCGAAAATTAGGGCTCAGAGATGAATTCGATTCTCCAAATATATGACGCCTGTAGGAAAAATGAGAGAGGTTATTTTTCTTTGAAATGTTAGAAACAAACACCTCCTCCCGTTTCTCAAAATGATTCTTCAGTCGCTCAAAATCATCATTTGAAAATGATGACTCGGCACAGTAAAAACAGACTTTTCTGCACTTTCGGTGACTTAGAAGCCCTTTTGGGAAGGCGTTTAGCCACCGAAACCTGAGTTTTGACTTTTTTGAAGGGAAAAACAAATCAAATTTTTTTCAAACTTTATTACAAACTTAAGGATCTAAAAAATGAACTTTAAAAAATTAGAATTGTATTTTTCAATGACTTCCTATCACCTAAAATAAACAAATTTGACTGTGTTATTTGAGGAGATAACAGGTTGTAGGACTCAAATTTATGCAACCTTAGCTGGGACACAGATATTTGATTATAGTACTTTAACAGAGAACTTAGGAGTTATAGTTCATCATTACTTAACCAGTATTCACTTCGCAGATAAAACCCTAATTACAGAGCGGTGCAGTATTCACTCAGATCTAACACATCTAAGCACTCAGCATTTGGAAACAAATAAGATCTATCATACATTTGCATCCTTAAGAACTTAGCTATCATATCTTATCCATATAAGCATACATTATGGCACTATGAATAAATCACATAAACAACACAACAACCATAATGCACAAAGTAACCATAACACAGGATATATGTGGTTCACTCCCAGTCTGGGGCTACGTCCACCAACTCTTCGTCTTCTTTATTATATTTTATCAATCATCTACATGTACATAGCCATAAGGTCCTACTCTGCATAGGACAGGAGATCTGCATGCACCTCACCAGATCCTCCTTCCTTGAGCTAGGTTACATCACAAATCCTTTACACAATCTCTTACAGTCACTTGCACTTAGCCTTGCAAGTCTCACATAGTATGCGCAAAACCTTTACAACTATCACTTGCACTTAGCATAACATCACACACATAGCTCTAGTGTCTTATCACTTAGAATCACACCCAACATGGCACTTAGCATCACCTAACTATCTATTTATACATTACAAAAGGGCCTAAACATGGGTAAACCCATGGGCTGACATCCCCATACCCGTTACATAAGCCCAAAACCTAAAAATCCCTAAACAAGGGGTCGGGATCCTGCGATCTCTACTTTGAATTGCGCTCCAACTTTGACAGCCTGTTGAAGTCTCAAAAGGATCTCCAAAAATTGGTCAAGGGCCAACAAGCCCCCAACACTCACATGTGACTTGTCTTGAGTCACTCTGCTCTGGGTAATTATTTCTCAAAATCCTAGAGCCTGGTTGGAGCTGCTTCGAACTGTTGCTGGACTAAGGCCTCCTACTCGACGAACTCTTGAAGAATTGCATCATTCACTGATCCTTCTAAGAGTTTTTCGACTGAAGTGACTACTTGTTCCATCTCTGCTCCTCGTCCTTCAATCTCTTCTAACAATTGGTAAGCTGCATCCTAGACTGGCTGGAGCCTCTGAGTCACTTCCATGACTTTTCTCTGTATGGTGTGAACCTGTTGTTGAACAATGTGTTGTTCCTAGGATMATTTAATTCTCTCAACTGCGGACAAGAGCTTCAACTGTGCCTGAACTTTTGCTGCTTGTTGCTTTGCCTCCTAGAGTTGTGACTCCAGTGCCTTCAATTCAGGATCCTCAGTGAGTCGCTCATAAGTCTGGGCACTGTGATCACTTAGGTATTTACATTCCATGGCAAAATCCTTGATTCTCTCAAATGCACTCTGAGCAGTTGTGTCTCTTTGATCTCGCACATCCTGGAGAGTGCTTGGCACTATTTGTAGCTCTAGATCTTTTATTCTCTATTGAAGTCATTGAATGGATTTAGCAAGCCTTTCCACTAGATGCTCCACTGGGTCTTACTCCTTTTGCTCTAATCTCATCATAGATTGAAGTGCTATGTTGACTGTTTCTTTTACTCCAACCTGCTCCACGAGAAATTGTTCTTTCTCATGCTAGATCTGCGCCTTTTCCTCTTCAAAATTTTCTTGGAGGGTAGCCTTCTCCTGCTGCGTAACCCTAGATTTCTCTATTACTTCCTCTTGTGCTTGATTTAGGTCCACTGTGGCTTGTTTTGTTTCTTCCTGTGCGTGATGAAGGCAATATTTGGTCGCATCGTCTAGTATGTGAATTTGGGTAGGCTCATCTCCCAACTCTCGTGCTTTTGATGGCGGGGGTGCAGTGGACACTGCGTGGCTGGAGTGAAGGGCATGTTGTACCCCTCACAGTTCTGCTTCAATCTTTTCATACATGGTCTCTTGCTTGGCTTCATTTTTCTACAAAATATCTTTTGAGTCATCTGATATGACTACGATGATGAAGTCGAAGTCATCGAGTGTGAGCACAGTCTGTAGCTTAGTCTTACTAGCTCTATATTTCTTTCGCGATGTGGGTTTCATGGGAGAAACCTTTCTTTTCTTCGATGGATCAGCCTCATCAAAGGGATCCCTAGGTGGTGTTACCTCATCAAGCTTCTACTGATCTTCTTTTCCATTGGTCTCTTTGTTGTCTACTTCGTCATCACCTCCTCCTTTAGGTGAGTCTAAAGCCATTTCTTCTGATGCACTTCTTAGCTGATGGACTTCTTCTTTCTTGTTCCTTCTACTAGTTCCAGGTGTATCATGCCCTTCATGAGTGATCACCAGGCTTTCGATTTGTTCAGAATCGGATAGTTCTATGGGGTCAACATGGATAAGGATCTCCGTAGGCCACTCCTTATTTATTTCTTCTAGGTCCTCCTCTGTGAGTTTGAAATAACTCTATAGTACTTCTTTATGTTCGTCTCCACGCGCAATGATGTAGATACATTTTTTATCTACGTGGAACTTCACAAATGGCCTGAACCTGTGCAGGGTGTTCGGTGTTATATGAGGGACAACCTCAATATCCCTCTTTAACTGCAGGTAGTAGGTGTGGAACACCGCGTTTGATTACCATTGTTTTACCATATCGCTTGAATACCATAGTGAAGTGAACTTCACGGCTAAGGGTTCAGATGACTCTAGTTCAGGGAAGGTCGCACCTTCCGGTATCTCCCAAGCTATGAACGTGATGAGGATCAGCAGCCAACTAAAATAGAACTCATATCCCTGATCTTGAGCTTTGCGGTAGTCATGTGACCTATGTGGGTCTATTCTTCCAGACTAGCTTACTAGCAATCAATTGGAAAGCAAGGCGCACTGCGCCATTCTATATGGAGGCTACCTTGTAGCCTCTCTTTCCCTTCTCCGCATCTTTGTATGTATCTTTAGTCTTTTGAGCTAGGGCATGGCCTACAACCTTCCCTGGGTAAGAGTCTTGTAGGTCTGGTCCTTGCATGCTCAATCTGATGATCCAATGGATCGGCGCCAAATCGACGGTGATGCGCCTGTTTAGCCACAAATAACTGCCATGGAATCTCGACAATAGGAGCTTAACTCATGCATTAACCTCCTGGTGCCTTCCAAAATGTGGTATTTTCATCACGTTCAGGATGGTGGATTGGGCTAGGTCCATAGTCCATGGTTGGGGGATTATCCTCAACTTCTTCCCCTTTCTCCTCGTCAAATACCGGTGAGGAGAGAGCATGTTGAAGTTCTTGTGATCCCTTAGGTTTAATTCATTGATATTTAGTGTCATGATCTTATCTAGCTGAGGCTTTCCTATGTGTATCCCCTTTGGGAGGTACGCAGTGACCAAGACGTAGCCGAAGTCCCTGGGGACACTATCACGATTCACCACACCGGCCAGAGGTGGAATGTAGTCAGGAAACATAGTTTGGATTAACTTCGTGTTTTCTAGGTCATCTCGATGCTTGGTTATTTTCTCATCTGCAGCTTAGGATGGTCCAAATCCATGAGAATTCGATGAGGAGGCTTGCACTCCTCACGTCGATGAAGATTGAACTCCTATGGAAAACACTTTCTCTACCATTAGATCAATTAAAACTTCCTCTACTGACTTCTCCACAACATTGAACTCATCTAACATGCATTCTCGAGATCGGATATCTTAGGCTGATGAACAATTTATTAATGCAATAGAATGGATGGCAAGGTCTCAATAAGCTCATCACAGTAACAATGAGTTCTCTTGTTAGATCAGATATAATTCACAAAAGTGTGCTTGGTGCAACAGTTGACAAGATAAGTAGACAACGATGTAACAGATCCTTTCAATGGACAAGAATCCTTCATCAGTGTAGTTATGTCTATTACGGTGTGGTCACAACGGTCTAATGGCGAGATTTCTGATCATAACTTTTGTTCTAACTGTTTGGAAACATCATGTTAGAATATAGAAGAATGTGTGCTCATTTTACCATTGACGATACCCTCGTCACCCAACCATAGGCCAAAGACACCCTCCACGCACCTTAACCTTGACTGAGAATTACTCCGGAAGCAAACCCTAGGCTACATAGCCAAACAAGGTGTAGTTCATCTTCCTCCAAGGATAGCGCACCAACAATAGCTGATCAGATAGTCCAAACCCTAGCCAAGAGATAGTCCAATCCAACACTGATACTGCTAGCTACATCAGCTGCACCTGCAGCTCTCCTCCACATGTGTGCACCAAAATGGGAATTGTAGTGCGCACCAGTTGTTGTCTACAATTCTGAGATGTGTCAAATGAGAACTGGCACCCTGTATTTATAGTGGTTCTACCAGATTTGTTGGGGCCAACTTCTCCTTCTAGATATGTGTCTATTCAGTATATTATTATTATTTTTGGCCGACTTCTTCTCTTGGAGGCTAATAACCTAATATTAATTATCTTCTTGAGCTAACAAGACTTCTAGGGTTATTAGCCAACTCTTTAGGGTTTTCTCTTTCTTTTCAGAGTCTTCTATTCTCGTCAATTTTACACATGGAGGTAAATACCTCGCAAAGCTACCATAATATTAACACTCCCTCCTAGTTAGGGAGGTATTACAGGTAATGGTATTGAGCACAAAAAACATACCATTTACCCAGTAGCATCAATGTAGTCGTCTAGACTATCTCATGGCTAGATCATGAGCATCACCATCACCATCAGCTGCATCATCTCTCGAAACCATACTTCATCTGATTAATTAGACATGATGTTAGATAAGTCACTCACACCATAGAGTGATACAAGAGTAATTCTTATAATCTAGAAGAGTAAATGCTCTTGAACTATTTTCTGTCTAGAAAATCTTTGTTCGTCATTCGTCTGGATGATGATTATCTCCAATAAACTATTGATAGTCTTCAAGGAAATTAGAAAAAAGACAGAACAAAACTGTGTCTATACATAGTAGTACATAACTACAATCCATTGGTACACTACCACACCAAGTAACACACAAGTACTTGATCATCTACGTATAG
Organism: Picea mariana; assembly: GCA_032191745.1. Classification (NCBI taxonomy): domain Eukaryota; kingdom Viridiplantae; phylum Streptophyta; class Pinopsida; order Pinales; family Pinaceae; genus Picea; species Picea mariana. The sequence continues at coordinate 63,963 of JASDQU010010271.1, read as the reverse complement.
TCACAAATAGTGGGACATATCCACCACAATAGTCTTCATCTACTGTCATACAATCTTCATACCAAACATCTAATAGAAACCTACACAGAAACAATGTTAGGATATCAATTGAATCAATTGGTCCAATATTTCACTCACATCTATGATCTCTGAAAGAATATCTTCCTTAGAGTAGAATAATGAGATATCTGGACTATTCTTCTCAAACAAGGAAGAATAATTGTCCTGTCTTCTGAACCTGTACCATTTCCCACCCTGGGCCATTATTCCTACACTAATCAAAGTGCACCCTAGAGAGAATGTATAACCCTAAGGAATGCTGAGCCTGGACCATTCCCCACCCTGGGCCATTCCTCCTACACTAATCAAAGTGCACCCTGGAGAGAATGTATAAACCCTAAGGAATGTATGTCCCTGATTGTTGAGCCTGGACCATTCCCCACCCTGGGCCATTCCTCCTACACTAATCAAAGTGAACCCTGGAGAGAATGTATAAACCCTAAGGAATGAATTTCCAGACCATTTCCTCTGTTAACCACAAGAGGAAAATACTGTCTTGTACCAACCTCCAAAACAGACCATTCCTCATGTTAACCACAATGAGAAATCATTGTCCGGCAAGGTGGGCCAGTCTTCTTGAATAACCCTCAAGAAGAGAGACTGTCCTAGACCACTCCCCATGTTAACCACAATGTAAATTCATTGTCTATGATACATCAACAATCAGACTACTTCCCATGTTAACCACAATGGGAAGTGATTGTCCATCAGAAATCTCAATCCACTTCCCAAACAGAAAAGCATCTGTCCAAGATGGACTATTTTTCAATCCTGAAAATGAATGTCTTCAATAATGCTTTCAATGCTCCCTTCTAACTTGGAGAGTCATTTCTTCCTTTTTCAATAAGAAGGAAGTTGTTTCCACGAGCTCTAGCTTGAGTACACAAACTCTTTCATCTAGGATAGAAGCTTTACCAAAATGTCTGCTCATCTGTGGAGATATGTATTGGAAAATCATTTTCTCCTTTTTGGACTTCATCATGGATAATGTAATGATTGATTTCAAATGTACTTTAGTTTGGAATACTGTGAAGGGTTCATGTATATCTGAATAATAGAGTATATCATAGTTGGAAAACTAGAACATATCCATGTGGCACTTCTTCTATCATCATGAGATCTGATCTATTGAGTAGTCATCTTGTTGTTTATAGGAAATATTCACCACGCTTCTGCTGTGCACTGGAGGTTCTTCACCAAATTATCTTCTTCTTATCTTCATACATGAGTCTCTTTCTAGTATGCCTCAAAGTCTTGAGATTTCTCTTCATACGCTCTTTATTCAATTTCTCCGGAGAACATTCTTTGTATTCATTTGATGTAGAAATCCAACTCATGGATGTCGTGGATGATATAATGACTCATGTGGAGATAAGTCTGGTGTACTGGAACAAGTAATCATCATGGTCTTCTCCCTCCATATGGGAGAACCTCTAGTTATACATCTTCACAATGCTATCATTCATAAGTCTTCCATACACTGTTCTTCATCACGACTTTCAGTTCCTCTACTTGATTGCTTTTATTGAGTTTATATCAGGTTGGTAATCTTTTGATTCTTAATATTATGACTGGTTGTTCTGGTTTTTATTTATTTCTTGGAATCTTCATGTTCCTCTTCATGTTTTTCTTTAGCTCTTGGGTCCATGGAGTTTCTTATAGATTCCATGCCCTAGAGATTCCACTTCTTCCTTTTATCGTAGGATCATGGATCTGGATGGACAACCAGGAATACCTTAAGGCTTCTCTTTGAAGAAGTATTCTTTTGCGGTTGAACTGAACACATACTGTCTTTCATGGTTACTATATATTTCATCATCTTCAATGGATCGTAGGATTAGCTCCCTCCTAACCCTTGCTTCATGTAGGGGTGCATATAATCAGCTCCCTCCATCTAACAGAGTCCACGATTCCATATACATTCTTATTGTCTTCTGCAATATATAATTGGATCTCTTGTCTAATAGAGTCTGTGCTTCCATCTTGTTATCTTCTGCAAAATGTCATAAGTCTTTTTCCAATTTCCTCTCGGTTGCTGACTTCTTTCTGTCTTTGCTTATTCTAAGTCTTTTCATGATTGATTCATCTTAATAACTTTCACATGATTTGTATTTCATCCTTTCATGTATATTATCTCATGATATCCATTTTCATCTTGTGTGTTCTTCCATAGGTATAGTTCTTCTTGGAACACATTATCTTCCAGGAGATAGATATACAATATATGTACAGGGACGATGCAAACAAGATATGTACAAGAAATAAGGAGAGTGTTGTTACCTTTTTAGAAGAAGAAGTCTCTTCCATCCTACTTAGTCTTCTTTGTAGGTTCCTTTTCTTCGACAATCGATGCTTTGTGTTTCTCCTTCCTTTTCTTTAGCTTGGGATAGTGATTCTTGTAGTGACCGTACTTTTGACAATTGAATCATTGTACTTTTGAAATGTCTTTCTCTTGTTTTGGCTTCCTCCTTGAGCCAAACTTCCTTTTGTTCCTGAAGTTCTTGAATCTTGTTGTGAAAGCTTGATCGTTGTACTTCTTTTGGGGTTTCTCTCTTGCATTGATCCTTGATTCTTCTTGAGCACAGCAAGTCCAAATTTCTTCAAATGTCAGGTACTCCTTCCTCGTGTTCATGCTTGCGGAAAATGCATCCCATGTCTTGGGAAGACCATTGAGTACTATGTTCACCAATTCCTTCTCTGAATTTATCTCTTCAATATCTTGTAGTTGATCTCTTAACTGGGAGATTCTTACAAAGTATGATGTTATGATGTCATCATCATTCATCTTCATGTCACGGAGCTAATTCTTCAGACTCATAACTTGTCCAACGTTTCTGACTGAGAAGAGATTTGTTACGGCATCGTACATATTATTGGATGAGTCAAGATGGGAGATGTAGGGTATCAAGTGGTCTTTTATGGAATCCACTATGATACTCATGGCATTGAGGTCAACATCTTTGAACTTCTCCATAGGTGTGACGTTCTGTGGTTCCTTCTCTTCTCCTTCTTCAAACTCTGGCTTCATGATCTTTCCTTTCACGATATCCAGTAGTTTATTCTTGGAAAGGATGAGATCAATCCTTGTATTCCATGCTCTGAAGTTAGAGGCTCCATCTAACTTGTTCTCAGACTTCATAGAGTTAGTCATGGTTTCTTGACTTGGTCTAACCCTAGATTTGACCAGAAATTCAAACTTCACGTCTTGGATTGTTGAGAGTATCAGGAGATGCACTAGGCTAGGGCGCACTAATATGTCCAGAGATCAGGTCAATCTCTTCACTTAAGGTGCTTCAACAAGAGGTTGAGGGTTTCTGCAACTGCTCCTGCTAGTAACCCTAGCAGCAGTGTCTTGGAAGCTGCTTCTGCTAGTAACCCTAGTGACAGTTCCTCAGCGAGCTCAATATCCTAGTGGCTATGTTTCCTTCCAGCGTTTAGACTGAATGAAGGAGGCGTGGGCCCATAAATTGTTAGAATATAGAAGAATGTGTGCTTGTTTTACCATTGACGATACCCTCGTCACCCAACCATAGGCCGAAGCCACCCTCCGAGCACCTTAACCTTGAATGAGAATTACTCTGAAAGCAAACCCTAGGCTAGATAGCCAAACAAGGTGTACTGCATCTTCCTCAAAGGATAGTGCACCAATAATAGCTGATTAGATAGTTCAAACCCTAGCCAAGAGATAGTCCAGGCCAACACTGAAACTGCTAGCTGCAACAGCTGCACTTGCAACTCTCCTCCACACGTACACACCAAATTGGGAACTACAGTGCACACCAATTTTTGTCTGCAATTCTGAGATGTGTCAAATGAGAACTGGCACCCTGTATTTATAATGGTTCTGCCAGATTTGTTGGGGACGCCTTCTCCTTCTGGATATGTGTCTGTTTAGTATATTATTATTATTTCTGGCCGACTTCTTCTCTTGGAGGCTAATAACATAATATTAATTATCTTCTTGAGATGACAAGACTTATAGGGTTATTTGCCAACTCTTTAGGGTTTTCTCTTGCTTTCTGGAGTCTTTTATTCTCGTCAGGTTTACACATGGAGGTAAATACCTCCCGCAACTACCATAATATTAAAGCATCAAGCTAATGGTTACAATTCCTCTGACGGTCATATCACTCTGCCATGGAAAAGTGTCAATCTGGGTTGTTCTAATATTCCGACGAAGTTCGAATTTTGGAGACCTTCCTTCTACGAAGTCTTCTCTGGAACTTCCTGTAATTTCTCCAACTTTGTTTTCTTCTTGTTGAGATTTCTAGCTTTCTTCCCTGTGATATGTGTTACTGGGTTCCTCTTCCCATTCTGATTCTTATCTCCTCTTGGCATAGTAACTTCACATTTTTGATGGTATTCCATAATATTCAAGGACAATACTTCTTCTTTTTCTGGGGTAGGTGCTCTACTTTCTTCTACAGATAGGTGTTTCAGGTTTGCTTGTGTTCTTTTAACTTCGACATCCATATTTCTGGTCCTCAGTAGCTTTGGTTGGTTTTCTTTTTCTTCTAGTAAGTTTGTTATCCTCTTAATCATGAAGTCTCTCAGTTCTTGATTTTTCTGTTCTAGAGCTTCCTCTTCTTGTTTTCTTCGGATATGATCTTTCTTAATCCAGGTTTTTCCTAGTAACATAGCGAATGAGGTCCTGCTCTCAATAAATTTAACAACCTCAAATTCTTCTTGTGTTGAAGTTCCATGAGCACTCATAGATATCTAGGTTATTCTTCCACATATGGTTATCATATTTCCTCTAAATAATCCTATTCCTCCTAATGAAGGAATCACAATAGGCTTTCCTAAAATTTCCCAAGTTCTTTCTGACATAATATTCACCTGTGTTTCCTCATCTAGAACACAATCTATGTCAAAGTCTCATATTCTTGTTTCTATGCACTCTTTTTCTTTGAAGACCTCTGATAAGTTGATATCTATGTGGTCATTCAAAGTTTCTTTCATTTGTAGTAATACAGTCTATGATTATTTCTGGGGTTCTCCCATGGTCTCAGTTTCTTGGCCATTCTCAGGGTTTCTTGTCTCATATTCATTCTTTCAACCTTAGCAATAATTATAGGTAAATCTGGAACATCATGGTCCATAGCTTTACAACAAAGGCAACTAGGTCTTCTATTAGGGAAATCCTTAGCAAGGTGGTCTAGGCTTCTGCAACTGTAACAAAGGGTTAATCCTCTCTTTCTTGCAAATGATCCCCAACCTCTCATGTACTGCACACTAGGATCTTAGTAGCTAACCTGCAAAAAATTCTTTCTAGGATCCTACATCCATTTGTTAGTCTAAACATTCTTTCTATGCATAGGAATAACATATCTTTCATTATTTCTACCAGATCTACTCATATCAATCTTTCTTCCTTCTAATTGTGCCCTACTTTTTAGACTAGGACAAAATCTATCAAACACACATAGATCCATACTTTTGAAAACAAAATTCACTTGTCTTACCTTCAACAGAGCACAAAGCCTCTAGATCTAAAATTTTTCACTACTCTTACCTTTTTCAGACCACAAAGCTTTCAGATCTTACCTCTTTTCTTCAGATTTGCTTCCTTTCTTAGCACAAAGATTCACAAAATAGGATATTTCTCACTAAAGCAACATATATATGCACATATCCTTCTTTCTTTTCTTCAATTCCAAGCAATCACAGTTTCAGGTCCCGACAACAGAACCATTTGTTGGCACAGGGGCAGACCCAGGGTTCAATGCTTCAACAACGCACAAACAAAACCCTAACTACCGGTCATTTTGGCAACACTTGTGAAGCAAATGAAGTCTCACCCGAGGTAGAGGAAGGGGTGGTTGTAGGACTCAGATGTCTACAACCTTAGCTAGGACACAGGCCTATGATCATAACACTTTAATAGAGCACTTAGCAGTTACAATTCATCAATACTTAACCAATATTCACTTCGAAGATAAAACCCTAGTTATAAAGCGGCGCAGTATTCACTCAGATATAACACATCTAAGCACTCAACATTTGGAAACAAATCAGATCTAGCATACATTTGCATCATTAAGAACTTATCTATCATATCTTATCCATTTAAGCATACATTATGGCACTAAGCATAAATCACATAAACAACACAACAACCATAATGCACAAAGCAACCATAACCCAGGATATATGTTGTTCACCCTTAGCTTGGGGCTACKTCCACCAACTCTTCATCTTCTTTATTATCTTCTGTCAATCATCTACATTCACAGAACAATAAGGTCTTACTCCGCATAGGAAAGGATATTTGTGTGCACCTCACCAGATCCTCCTTCCTCAAGCTAGGTTACAKCACAAAGCCTTTACACAATCTCTTACAGTCACTTGCACTTATCCTTSCAAGTATCACAGAGTATGCACAAAGCATTTACAACTATCACTTGCACTTAGCATAACATCACACACATAGATCTAGTATCTTATCACTTAGCATCACACCCAACATGACACTTAACATCATCTAGCTATCTATTTATACATTACAAAAGGGCCTAAACATGGGTAAACCCATGGGCCGACATCCCCATACCCATTACATAAGCCCAAAACCCAAAAAGCCCTAAACAAGGGGTCGATATCTCACGATATCCACTTCGACTTGCACTCTGCCTTCGATAGCCTGTCAAAGTCTCAAAATAGGTCAAACCTGACCAAGGATCTCCAAAACTTGGTCAAGGGCCAACAATCATCCAATTAATTCCTTCCAAATATTTTAATTGTTATTCCATGGGAATATTTGTTATGAATATTGATGGATTATGTTATTATATGTGCTAACTTTATATATTATCCCCATATGCTTGAGTATCTTGATTTTTTATGACAATTTGTAGGTATATAGCTTTGAGTCGAGTGCTCAATGGTGGTCTTCTTCAAACGTCCATATGAGGTAGGATCTTTATCTTGTCTTGTTAGAATCTTTGTTTATATAGCATACTTGATACTAGAGTTGATTTCTGCAATTGTTCCATCTGTTATGGTTTACCCCATGCCATAGAGTGATTTTCCTCATAACGTCACTATGGTACAAACATCCCTTATATTTATGTAAGAAATCCAAAATCAAACAAAAGGTACTCTTGGAATTGCACACCTCTTAGGTAGGAGGACACTTAGGATTTTTGAAAACCTACCATAGGGTCAAGAAGGAATTTTTTTGGGATGGCCTTAAAACTGATGTTCAAAGGTTTGTGGCAGAATGTTTGGTTTTCCAAAAAAATAAGATGGAAATAATTAAGACCCCGGGTGTTTTACAACCATTATCCATCCCAAGTCAGCGTTGGGAGGAGATTTCCATGGATTTCATCACAGGGTTACCGAAGTCTGAAGGAAATAGTGTCATCATGGTGATTGTTGATATACTGACCTAGTACTCACACTTTTTTTCACTCTTGCATCCTTTCAAATCTAGTACAATTACCACCGCATTCATGGAGACAATTCAAAAACTACATGTAATCCCAAATCTTATTGTAAGTGACAGAGATCCCATCTTCACTGGACATTTTTTGACACAGTTATTTTATTTTTTGGGTACTCAATTGGCTCATAGCTCATCTTATCATCCTCAATCTGATGGAAAAAATGATATAGTGAAAAAAATTCAGGAATACTACCTTTGTTTCTTTGTCTCTAATAAACAAACACAATGGTTTAAGTGGTTACCCTTGGCAGAATGGTGGTATCACACTTCCTTTCATGCTGCAACAAAAATGACACCATTTATGGCACTCTTTGGATATCACCCACCTTCCATCACTTCTTCTCTAAAATAAAAAAAAATATAAAGTTCAAGCAGTGGAAGATCACATCGAACATCAACAACAAATTCTCCAACTCTTAAAGGACAACCTGACCATGGCACAAAATCACATGAAACAAGCAGATCAACATCGTAGTGAAAGAAGTTTTGAAGTAGGGGATTGGGTATTTTTAATACTACAACCATACAAACATATGTACCTCAAGAAATCTAATAAGGATAATAAATTATCACCAAAGTACTATGCCCCTTATAAGGTGTTGCAAAAGATTGGTAATATGGCATACAAATTGGAGTTGCATGCATCTTTCTGAGTACACCTAGTTTTCCATGTTTCATACTTAAAGAAGCTTATAGGTGACAAAATATCAGTTCAAATTATATTTCCATAACTTGACAAGGAAGGAAAAATCATATTAGAGCCTGAAGCTATCACTGACATGAGAATTCTCTAGTTGAGGAATAGATCCATTTCAAAGTATCTCATAAAGTGGAGGAAACTACCTACTAAGGATTACACTTGGGAAGATGAGTCTTTTATACAAAAGCATCCAGAATTACTCAAGCATTGCGGACAAAACTTTTTTGAAGGGGAGGGCCATGTTAATCCCTAAATAGTGGCACATTACCCCTTAATTGGGGCATATTACATTAGTGTTGTTATTTTATTTATGTCGTCTTGGGTCCATTAGTTGTAATTGTACCTCCTAGTCTCCTATATATACCAAGGAGACCTTTTCATTTGGAATCATCTAGTATTTGTAAATTTATGTGGTGTATAAGTAGGTTTCCCCCTCGAAGAGGATTATTATCCAAAATTCTCTCTTTGTCAAGGCATTGAGTACTTATTCTGAGGTTTTTTATGCTATTTTGATATTTGGTTCTTAACAAAATCAAACTTGCAGAAAAGTAAATCACTCTTTAAAGAAGGTAAATCACACTTACAGAAAAGTAAATCACTCTTGCAAGAAGGTAAATCACACTTACAGAAAAGTAAATCACTCTTGCAGGAAAGTAAAGGTGACTTGCCCAAGTATTAAATTGATCTTGATTATCATGATAGCTATTTTATGGCTCATGTACCTCAAAATATAAGAATCAAACCACATTATGATTGTAAACAAATAAAATAAGCTATCTCAATTGTCCAACCCCACAATTGTTAATTACAAAGATAGATGCAGAGTTGCAACAGTAAGAGTTGCAACAACAAGAGTTGTAGCAACATGAGTTACATCAGCATGAGCTACAACATACAGAATCGCAACAAGGAAATAATAGTGCTACAACAAAGTTTAATAGAGGAATTGATGGAAATAAATCAAAATGAATAAAATATGTTACAACTACACTTCAGCCAATCAACAAACAAGGTTTGAAAATGTCATCATAAAGTGGTGGTGAAAGAGTTACAACAACGAGAAAACAACATAGTTGCAGCGCAATGTTTTTATAGAGGAATTTTTGGAAATAAATAAGGAATAAAAATTACATCTACTTGCTTATCAATCAAACAACATCACCCTGTAATGTTAAAATTAGAAATTAGAAGCTACAACAATGGAGAATAATGAGATGTTAATGAAGGAATTGTTGGAAATAAATAAGAATACAGAAATGAAACTATAAATACTTCTACAAACTATAAAAGATACAAACAGTACCAAGATAAGGAGGGGGGTCTACCTCCTTAGACGATGTATTGGTCTAAGAATGTAGTAGATTCCCAAACGCTCAATAGGACATCAATTGAAAAAGAATGAAACATAAATTTGATTAAATGAAAATATGTGGCTCAATACAACTCTATTTTACAAACTATCTGTTGTTTTTCCTTCATCCCTCGACTCAACAAGAGCGGGTGTATTTATACAAAATGTCTTCTTCCTAAATGAGATAATTAAATTTATGGAAAACCACGAGAATCCAGCTATCTCATAACACACATAGTATGTGTGTTATAATATAACACACATAATATGTATGTTATAATATAACATGCATATTATGTGAGTTATATTATAACACACATATTATGTGTGTTATTTGTTACATTGTAGTTTCCAAAGGAGAGAAACAATATGGTGTGTGTTGACTAAATCGACTAASACAAGTGGTGGTTGAGTTGTGCATTCCATTCTGGCACMCCAATTTCCCTTGCAATAGTCTTGAGCAGTTGTTAGCCAATTTTTCATTTCCTAGTGACAATTGTATGGTTGATTGGTGAGTTGTTTACGGAGTTGCAGCAATGGTCTAGTGAGAGTGGCAACATCATGAGTCACATCACTARGAGTTGCAGCAATGGGAGATGCATAAATGACCAGATTTCTAGCATTGGAGTTGTAGCAATGAGAGTTGCARCAACGAGAGTTTCAAAAATGACTAGAGCTACACTTGAATGGGAATTGCAGCTCTCATGTTGGGAAGGTGACTATAGAGCTTGTTCCTATAAAACGTTGTTAGCACGGAAAGTAATATTCTCCTGAAAAATGCATATGAATGGGTATTGAAAATGGCATATTGTGTGAGTTTTTGTACCTTAACAAAAAATGCATCATTATGCATGGAAAGTGTTATGAATATGGAAGTGGAAATGGGAAAAAGGTGAGCAAAAATCATTGGATGGGTGCTAAAAAGATGTCAATTTGAGCACCCATCAGTTGGTATTATGATATATCTTTTGATATTGATATCTAATTGGGTATATGTGAGACATTCTAAAAGAAATTACTTTTCTTATTAAAACATCTTAGTGTCACAAAGATGATAGATCCTTCCATCCCATGGTGTTTTGGGATTTGTCTAACACCTAGATTCACTATGGAGCTTGTGAGAAATTCTTATTTTAGGAATGCTAATTTTCTTATTTACACTAGTCAAAAGAGAAAGAGGGGTGATTTTGATATTCTACATTATTTTTTATCACATCCTTATAATATCTTAATTTTATTTTTCCCTATAACTCTTTATCACACCACAAATTCTCCTTAAATTTAGATGGAATGATTTTTTTAATATTATCATTATTTGGTATTATGATCTCTTCCTTTATTCCCTAATGGTTTATCCAATACTGGGAATCCTTTTTCCATCCCCACTTGATTCAAAGGTGGTTTGGATGGAATTTGAAGAAATTTTGGGAATCATCTTATCTTCCGTTGTTTAATTTGTTATTTTACACTATGTACCTAGTCATAGCCATGCTCTCAATGGGGGATAGGGTGTATTTTATTTAATTTTGAAATTATCATTTATAAAATTCTTTTTGATATCCTCTATTTTTCTCCATGACTCTCTAAATATATTGCATACTCAAACTTTGCTTCCTTATAGAATAACAAGAGTAACAAGAGTCTCAAAGAGGAGTTTTTTCTTATCTCATGTCGAAAGGTCTCTTGATTTACAATTGTTTTCAAGCCCATAATAATCTTTCCACCCTGGATTTGTGCTTTTCTCAATGCTATAGTTCTAGTTTATCTTGTCATGAATATTGATTCTAAGATATTTGTATGAAGGAACTTCGTCAAATTTGTTTCTTTCATACAAAAGTATCATATGTGATATTTTTGGATTTAATTATCATAAATTATGTTTTGTAAATAATAGCACTCATACCCATATTGGAGAATAAATATTTGAGTATTCTTACTTTATTTCTAATATCATAGGGACTCCTCTCCATATTATAAATATAATTGGAGTAAATAATAAGAATGATGATTATACCAGTGATAATTGAGTTGAAACAACTTGCTTATGTTAGAATATTAAAGAATACTAGGAGGGGGGTGAATCAGTACAGAGTTATATAAAAAAAATTAATATTCAAGCACTACATATATATTAACCATTAATCATGAAATTCACCATCACATAAACTCATACACATTGCACACATAGTTTTACGTGGAAACCCAACTGGGAGAAAACCACAAAAACTTTTCTTAAGTAGTTTCAATATTTTACAAGCACCAACTTGAAGGAAAAAACCACTCCCTGATTTTTTCATAACATATTGGAAGGAAACACCAACCCCCTTGGAATATTTTAAATGATGATAAAATATTGAATCAACCTTCAAATAAAATCCCAAAATCACTTATTAAATATGCATACAAAATTGCTTAGAACTGTACCTCAAATATGCAAATTTGTATGATTCACCACGAGCTCAATTTTTCGTTTTTTATTCTAAAACTTCGAACTTGAATATTAGGATCTATTTTCCTTATAATGAAACAAGTGTAATTCAATTTGGACCCACCAAGCCTCAAATATAATTGTTTTGTCGTGAACATTTGTTTGGAACTAGTTTCTGGATTAGTCACAAACCCTAATTTCCAACAAGTATAAATCCATACATGTAATGAATCAGTATTTGAAACATGTACCAAATATTCTTCTATATATTTTCCAAAACTCCTCTAATTTTCTCTCCTTGAATCGTCTCCAAAAACAATTTATAGAAAAAATGGCAAGATGACTCATTTTGAAGAAGAAACCCCTAGTTTTAAAAATCTCAACTTCCACTAAGTATAACTCCAAACTTGTAATGATTCAAGACCTGAAATTAGTACCCAATATTCTTTACTACATATTCTGAAGAACCTCCCATTTTCACTCTTTGAATCATTCTGGAAAAAAAATTATATCAAAAATTCCAAGATGACCTTCAAAGAAAACCCTAGAACAAATCATCACAATACTTTATCTTCCCTTGGAGTTCCTCCCTTATTCACTTCATATTCCCTTGGAAATTTTCTCCTATTCCTTGGCTAGGTTTAATTTGTGTGATCCAAATTCCAAATTAGGCTCCTCTTATTTATATGATTCTTCTCCACATGAGGGGGTGCAACCAAGGGTCACAAATTTTGGGTCGCACCTCTTCCTTAAGGAAGGTAGACCTTAGGGGTTTCTTTACTTTACTTTAGGGGGTTATTCTCCTGTATTTAGGGGCTTATTCACTTGGATTTAGGGGATTATGCTGTTGTATTTAGGGGCTTATTCACTTGTATTTAGGGGCTTCTTATCTCGGCTTTAGGGGCTTCTTAACTTGGATTTAGGGGCTTATTATATTGGTATCAGAGGCTTCTTCACCTGAATTTATGGGATTATTCACTTGTTTTTAGGTATTCTTCAAGGCTCATTCAAGGACACATTTTTGTACAACTCAAAGTGTTCATGTGAAAACATCCACATGTTATCTCATCCGATGAGGGCCATGCTTAAAATCTATGTTGTAAGGGGACCACTTTGGAGTTATAGATGCTTATGTCAAGGCTCCTTCAAGACTCTTCAAGGATTATTCAAATGGACACATCATGATCACTTTTAGGGGATTCTTGGATTTTCTTTAGGGATTCTTCTAAGGTTTACATCAATGATGACCAATTTTCCAACAATCTCCCCTTTTGGCATTGATGGAAACTTAGTAAAACAACTATATTCCCCCTATCTTTTTGCTTTGATCCCAATGACTGTATTGTCCTATTATATTCATGTTGACTCCCCCTATATTCATGCCTCTATTTTTTTTTTCTCTCCCCCTTTGACATCAATGGAAAAGGGTAACTCCCCCTGATAGTATTCCCCTTTTTGTTCTTGCAAAATATTATGGAAATCAATTTGGAGCAGAAATTACTCCCAGTTTTTGTCGAATATACTCAAAAGGTATCCCTAGGAAGAGGATTTTTTAAGATGTCTACATCTTTTTATTTTGTCCCAATGTACTCCAACGGTATATTCTTTTCCATGAATTGTTCCCACAAAAGCTGGAACTTAGTGGGAATATGTTTGGTCTTGGAATGCATCACTAGATTCTTGGAGATGCTTATAGAAATGGTGTTTTCACAGAGTATTGTAATAGGATCATTATATCTCACTTTTGTTTCTTGTAGGGTTTGCTTCCTCCAGAGAATATGATTACAACATGTTGTTGTTGGAATATATTTTTCTTTTGTTGTAGATAAGGATATTGAAGATTGCTTCTTGCTCAACCAGGAAACTAAGAAATCACCTAAGTAGAAAGTTTCTTCACTTGTACTTCTTATGTCATCAATACTTCCTTTCTAATATGCATCCATGTACACGACCATAGTTAACTCATTTTGTATCAAATACCATAGACCAAAAATTGTTGTTCCTTTAAGATATTTGAAGATCCCTTTCACTGCTAGAACATGGGTTTCCTTTGGTGTCATTTGAAATATTTTTTCCTATCCAACTTCTTTCATTACATATATTCTTGAAGATATCACATAGACTATACTACAACTCTATGATTTGTAGATTCTTTGATCCACTTCTTTAGATTTCATCATCTTTACTCAAATTTCTATTGGTAACCATAGGAGTACTCACAGGATTACAGTCTTCCATTTTGAACTTTTTTAACATTTCCTTGATGTACTTGTTTTGGGAAATGAAAATTCCTTCATCTAGATGAGATATATGGAGTCCCAAGAAGAAATTCAACTCCCCAAGTAGGGAATTTCAAATTCATTATGCATATCTTGGGAAACATTCTGACTCATTCTATCATCATCACTTCCAAAGATGATGTCATCAACATACACTTCAATAATAATCATACTACCTTGATCCACTTTTATGTAGAGGTTACTATCTACATTTCCCCTTCTAAATCCTTGTTGTTGTAAATACCTTCCAAATCTTGAGTACCAAGCTCTCGGAGAATGCATATGTCCTCACAAATATTTCTTCAATCTACAAACATAGTCTTCATTTCTGATAGTAGAAACCCTTATGGTTTTTCTATGTAGACTTCTTCTAATTCTTCATTTATAAAAGATGAATTTACATCCATCTCATACACTTTTATCATTTTGGAGCATGCATAATCCAAGAACATTTTGATTGCTTCCATTCTAGCCACGAGAGAAAAGGTTTCCTCAAAATCTATTCCTTCAACTTGAGCATATCCTTTGCACACTAGTCTTGCTTTGTTTCTGGTTACTTGTCCATCTTCGTTTAGCTTGTTTTTGAAGACCCATTTTGTCCCAATTACATTTTTTTCCTTTGGTCTTGGAGCTAATTCTAATGTCTCATTATTCTTTATTTGATTTAGTTCTTCTTCCATAGCCTTGATCCAATGTTCATCATTTATGTCTTCCTCAAAGTTACTTGGTTCAAATGTGGACAATAATGAAAAATGTCCTTTCTTAGGTGTTTGTGCTTTCTTTCTTCTTCTTCTTTCTACTCCGACACTTCTATTTCCAATTATTTGTTTGGGTGGATGACTATTTTAAACATGGTTGTTAGGTGTCTTAGAAGGTGTCTAGAAATCTTGTTGGTTGATTTCTTCTTTTTCTTCTTATGCTTGATTATCTTCTTGTTCTTGTTCTTCTTCTTCTTCTTCTTCTTGATTTAGTTCTTCATTTTCTTGTTCTTCAAATATGTTTGAATTTATTCTTTCCTTCTTGGTCTTTAGCAAGTTTTTTTCATCAATTTTTACATTGATGCTTTCCACTATATTATTGAGTCTTAGATTCTAGCACTTATATGATTTGTGTTTGCATGAGTACCCAACGAATATGCCTTCGTCCACCCGAGATTCAAATTTTCCAATCTTCATTTCTTCCATTTTTATCTAACACTTGCTTTCAATCACTCTAAAGTGCTTGGCATTGGCCAATATTCCTTTCCATAACTGATATGGAGTCTTATCATTATTAATTTTGATCAATCATCTATTCAAGATATGTATGGCTATATGAACTATTTGTCCCCAAAATATATCACTTAGCTTGGATTCATTCAACATGGTTCTGGCCATTTCATGTACAGATTTGGTTTTCCTTTCAACAACTCCATTTTGTTGAGGTGTTCTAGTTGTTGGGAATTATATTGTTATTCCTAGTTATTCACAAAAATCCTTGAATTCATTTGAAGTAAACTCACCTCCATTATCTTATCTTAATAATTTTATTTTCAAATCAATTTCATTTTCAACCAATTCCTTGAGTACCTTGAAACATTCGAAAGATTCTAACTTTTTCTTGAGGAAGAAAACCCAGGTAATTATGGTGTAGTCATTAATGAGTAGCATGAATTATTATTCACCATCCAGTGTTTTTGTTCCCATGGGCCCACATAAATCAATGTGTACAATCTCGAATATTTTTGTCATAGATTATTCCTTTGTCTTGAATTCAACTTTTGTTTGTTTTCCATGTTGACAGTGCTTACACATAGTATTCATTGGCTTTGTAATTTTTGTAATTTATCTTACAACTTGCTTCTTTTTTATCTTGACGAGATTATCAAAGTTCTTATGGCCCATTCTCCTATGCCAAATCCAACTTTCATCTTATTTTTCCAAACAACATCTTTCTTCTTCAATCTCATTCAAGATGCATATGTTGTTTGGAGTCCTTGTTGTTGTTGCTACTAGTCTATCTGATCCTTCTTTCCTTATTTCACATTATTTTGAATTGAATATGAGTGTGTGTCCATGATCACACATTTGGATCACACTTAGAAAATTATTCTTCATATTTTCAACAAGTAGAAAATTTTCTACCACATCATCTTTGTTTCCAAGACTAGTTCTGCCTTTTCCTATAATTATGGTTGAGTTATCATTGTCGAATGTGACAGGTCCCTATTTTTATTTATTTAATGTTACAAATTTATTTTTGTCTCCATTAATATGCTTTGAGCATCCAATTTCAATATACCAATGGTTTCTTCTATTTTGGGCTTGTAAGGCAAACCCACATTCCTCAACCTTCAAATTTTCTCGCTTCCTTTTCCAAGTTCTCTATTGTTCCCCTATATGATTGAAAGGAACATGCCTAGTTTTCCTTGAATAAAATATCAAATCAAGGATTCAATTTCTAGCTATGTGTCCAAAACTATTACATTTGTAGCATTCAATTTCATAACCTACATCACCAAAATTGTTATAATTTATGTCAAATGTCTCACATGGCTTTATGGGATAATTGTCTTCATAATGATTCTTGAGATTTTCATAGCTACTTATTTTCCAGGTGTTTTTACCCTTTGCATAGGCTCTACAATTTATGGATTTATGCCCAACATTATTGCAAGAATAAGACAAGCTAAGAAAAATATTTTGATACCTGAGTGTTATCACTGAAAAATTGTCTGCATCATTACAAACAATGGTTGAAGAAAGAGATCAACCCCAACAATAATAAGTACACCTACAACATCAAAATCCTTCAAAAAGGAATAAAACTATAGACATGATTCATAAATCAAAGTGCGCAAATTCACCAAAGAAAGCATGTGCACTGTGCGCAGAATGTGTGGGCTAACATAGCCCTAAGCATGCATTATGCGCAGAATGTGCAATATGCGCGATTGTCTATGAGAAAACTTGTGAACTTCTCATGAATAACAAATTTATGAATCTTGTCGACCTCTCAACCACTTCCATTATGTCTTCCAACACGATTTGACACTCAGATATTAGCGAAATCTAGCTTAGAGGATGGTCAAGGGATAGGGAGTGCCCTAAAAGGCCCCTTGTTCACATCATGAACCGATTATATCTTGCCATGAATGGACACTATAAATATATTTCATGGGTGTGCTAAGAAAAGAATAACTTCAAGGTATTGTTATGTTGCAAGAATTCTTCTTAGAGAATCATATTTTATCTTTGAATCATTCAAGCACTATAGCAAGGGCCATTCCACTCACCTCTTGACAGGATTGGCATTATATTTATTCACCATTGTCACTCGCCATTGTATGAAAAGAAGATCTCTCTATTAGGTAACTCAAGATCCCTCCCAAGTAAGAAGAGGGGATTCATAAGTCCCTACCTTTCTCTACGGTGCTAGTCTATCAATATATTGATCCATTGGTAGATATATGATTGTCATTTTCATGGTTCTAGTTCTTTCAAGTTTTATAACATTTGTTTTGTTTTGTTTTTATTTGTATTTCCTTGTTTCATGTGTATTTTTTTATCTAATCAACTCACAACCCTCTATCTTGTTTAGTTGACTCAACTAGGCAAGTAAGTGTTGTGTTTTTGCTCACCCATGTGACAAAACCAACACAACAGATTGGCGCCCATACTGGGGATAGGAGTCAAATTCCTCCCTATTTAAGTATTGAGAGAAATTATTTATAATTGTTTGGATATGCAAGTACCAAAACTGGCCTAATCCAGTCTTCCAAAGTTAGAATTCAGAGCCAGGGAAAGAGAATTCCATCTTGAAATTTATTTCCCGACACATGATAGGAAGTGCACAGCTTTCGAGACACATGGGCATGCATTTTGCGCACTCTGCACTCTGTGCATGTAAGAGCCCTCATAAACCCGTGCATTATGTGCATTCTTCATGATTAGCACGACTAACAGAACTACAACCTGCATAAAAGTTCATTTTTTGGCAAATTGTAAGGGTTTTATGAGTGGTTTGAGGGCCCCTTTCCTTCATGTTTTAATTCCCTTCACTTTGTAAATAAATCACACTTCACTTAGAGTCCTTTATTACAAGTAAGGTTATCTAACATAATCACATAGGGTAAAAAGAATCACAATTTTTCTCTTTTCTTTGTTGCCGCATGGATAGCTCATTTGGAATTTAAAACTCTGAGTTAAAGTTATTTCTTTTTCAAAAAAAAATCAACTAATTTGGGACTAGAAATCAATTTTAGACCCTCAAGTATGCTCTTCCCCTGCACCCAAGTGTGATCTTGAGAATCAGGAAAGGTGGTTGAAAGG
>JASDQU010010271.1:31400-41467 GCA_032191745.1 Picea mariana | reverse complement strand
CTCTCAACGGTCAGGATTGAGGTGCCTAGATCTATGACACACAATCTATTTCAGCCCCCCTTGGCCCTTCGACCTTTAATAAGGGGGGGGGGTCGATATGGGTGGCTTTCCAGTGTGGGCTCCCATGCTATCATGTCGCATTCTTCTTGCGACAACCCCCACCACTTCCAAACCACTTACCACCTCCCTCACCTCCTACCATCTATCTTCCACTCACCCTCATGGCATATCTCGTTCCCTTTCACCCCCTTTAATATTTCGACACCTGTTCCTCTCCCTTTCATGTCGTCCCTGTCATAGCGATGCATCCTCTCCCTCGACCAATCACATCCCACCATCTTTCCTCCCTTCTCCTATCACCTTTCTACCCCCTGTCATGTGTCTCACCCCTGTCACCTCCACAATCATTGTTTCCCCTCACCCCANAGTTTCGACACCTGTTCCTCTCCCTTTCATGTCGTCCCTGTCATAGCGATGCATCCTCTCCCTCGACCAATCACATCCCACCATCTTTCCTCCCTTCTCCTATCACCTTTCTACCCCCTGTCATGTGTCTCACCCCTGTCACCTCCACAATCATTGTTTCCCCTCACCCCATGCCACCTCATCATTGGTCTTTGTTGGCGTAGTATGCATGCCACCTCTGTCCACCCGACCTCTCCTCTTCTTACTTCTGCACCGTGCATGTTAAATTGTCCCTGCCTGGTCACCATTCATTCACCGTTTCCTGTCTGATGCCTTAGTCCTCGCGTCCTCCTCCACGTCTTCCCATGAAGCTATTTAGTAGATCCATGTGGCATCATGAAGAGGCCTCCACATCCCAAAGGTACAGAGTTGACTGGGGTCGTTCCCGATCCCAAGGAAGTAGTTATTAAGGTTTTTGTTGGTGGTTAGACATCATCTCCACCATAAATGGAAAATCCAGCAGAGGATTAAAGGCTTGTCGATTCATCTGCAGAGTTGCCAGGAGTCTGATTGCATCTGACATAAGTGCACCACGATCCAGAGACTGCATGTGCAGTCTGCCATTAGACATGCAGATGTACCATTTTTTTTTATATGCAGTGACTCGATCTTGTTATTGATTGTTTGCTTTGAGTATATGTAGGCATTTTTCCATTTTTGTAAGGGGGATGGTTGAGCTAGGCTCCCAATTGTAAAGTTTTGATGAATCACTGGTTGCTTTGGTTATGTATTGGCACTTGAGACTTCTTGTCTAATGAATGTCAGCCTCTTTCCATCTCTCTATTAACACTGTGTTAGAACAACTCATAATTGGAGGATCCAGTTGAGTTGTGTTGTTATAAGATGATGTATGTTTGATCACTGTGATAGTCGCATTGTTTCTAATCAGCTCTTGTATTTTCTCAACGTTGAATGACTTGGAAATGAAGGATCTAGTCAAGTCACCTTTCAATTCCATGAAACTCTAAACCAAGAGGATCTTGTCTTCTGAGTTTTTATTTCTCAAGATGTTGGAAGGTCTGATGCCCAAAACAGTCTTATTCACTTCTCCTGCCAAGTCTTCCCTCTTCTCATTTTATACTCAACCTACTAACGGAAGTTAGATCAAGACCTCACATGTTCTTGCATGCGAGGCCTGGTTTTCTGAGTTAAAGAAATATCTTCCTGGGTCTCTATCCATTCAACCACCCCCATTAAATTACTCGTGACATAAAAATAATGGGTGTTGGGCTCTGCTCCTGCCACAATCCGGGAGTGACTTCCGACACTAACATTTCTAGCGGCGTTACCGAGGACGAAGTTGAATATTTTCCCCGGGATTGAATGGAAATGATTAACTGATTATGAAGGTGCATCAGATATCATAACTATTGATATTACTATTGTGCACCTGAAAACTCCACTGGGGCGAATCCACTGATGAGAACACACAGGTGACTCCATTGTTTCATCCATGGCTTCTAGAGGCATACATACAAGGTCTACTCCTCAGCTGCCTTTAGCGCCACCTGAAGATGACCCGGAGAAGATTATCAGAAAGGGAAAGGCCTCTGGAGGAGGTACTTCTACTGCTAAACCAAGTTTTTCTGATGATTTTCATAATTCTATAGAAGCTCCAACGCTTGCATCTCATTCCGTTTTGTTACCTTCTATTGGAGTTTCCCATAGTTTAAATTTTGGGAGTGTTCCTACTGAGTTTTCTCCTCCTGGTCTTGAATTGGAAGGAGAAACTCTTGTCACTCTCTTCTCTCCTGAGGTGGTACCCTAGTTCAGGCCCAACACCTTAGAATATTTTCCTACCCCGAGTTTTACCACCCCTTCTCCTATTACTAGTGCTGCCGAAGAAAGGGAAAGTTGTGTTCCTTTTATCCCTCAATCTTGTTCTCCAAATTCCCTATTGTTCCCCTTCCTTCTTGTAAGCTCAGTTTTTGTCTTTCTGGTTCAAACCTCCTCTCCTCCTAGTTCTCCTACACCTATTGTCCCTATGGCAGGTTCTAATCCCCCTGTAAACAGAATGGATTCCAGAGTGGTTGCCAGATATGCCCCCTTAATCCTACTTCATCCCATGAATCCTCTCCCTGATGGAGATTACTTGAAATATATGCCTAAATTCACTGGAGAAGAGGACATAACTATTGAAGAGCACCTTTGTGCCTTCTACAGTTATGCAGACAACCTGAACATTCAAAATTAAGATGTCTAGATGAGAGTCTTCATCCAGAGCCTTGATGGTGAGGTGAGGAAATGGTTTAGAGGATTGGCCCCTGGATCTATTACTCAGATTGAAGCTCTAGATGATGCTTTCCTGAGACAATAGGGAGATAAAAAATATTTCATGTATTATATGACAGAGTTTGGGTCCTTGAAGAAAAATAAAGGAGAATCTATCTCTGACTTCTCCAAAAGATTCAATAAGATGTATAATAAGATCTCTGTTGAGATAAAACCCACAGAAGCCTCTGCTAAAATCTCTTATGCTAATGCATTTGACCCTGACTTCTTCCTTTTGTTGAGAGAAAGAAGAGCTACTTCCCTAGCTCAAGTGCAATATGCGGCCATAGAAGTGGAATATAATGTATTTAAAATTGACAAACTCAGAAATAAGACTGATACAGACAGGAGAAAGGGAATATCTGAAGCCTCGACTTTTGACCCTTATGTGCCTCACCCTCAAGTAGATGAATTGACCAAGATAGTGAATTCTCTATCTGCAGAGATGGAGAAAATGAAGGTGGAGGGGAAGAAAACATACAAAAATCCTCAAAATGCTGAAAACAAAGGAAATTTTAGGGGGCTGAATAATAATGCTCCCTAGATGATGCAAAGGGACCAGAGGGGAAGAGACAAAGAATATCAAAGGATTCAGGCTCCTCTTCAAAATAATTTTGTAACTAATGATGAAGAAGGGTAAATAGATGGGCTTGATCCTGAAATTCACTACTTTGGAGATACTTCTCCTTTTCCTCATCTCACTCAATCAGCATACGAGGAGTCTCTCATGGACAGTCAGCTGAATGAGTTGAGCAAGAGAGACAAGGATAGAAATAGCCAAAGCAGGTATAACCTAAGATCCAAGAAGAAGACAAGAGCACCTAACGTTCCTAAACTGATTTCTAGAGTAGAGAAACCTGCTAATGAAGTAGCAGACAACAACAAAGGTAAGAAGGCCCAACCCCTCTCTTCAATGGTCCAAATTCATGCTCTTGAAGTAAGGGAAATCCCAAAGCTCGCATCCTATTTTAACTTTGAGCATGAAATTCAAAAAATTCATAATCCCTATACCCCTCTCCGAACTGGTCAAGCATGAAGTGTTCAAAAAATGCCTCTCTGAGCTATTACAGTCTAAACCCTCATGCCATCCCATAGGCTCAATCAATTTTCAAGATGAAAAGCCTTCAATCATCCTAGTTCATATGGTAGAAGACAGAAATGATTCATCCCCTGCCTTCTACACATCCTTGAACATACATGACAAGGTGTTGCACAATTGTTTGATGGATTCAATGGATTCCCACAACTTCATGCCAAAAGTTGTCATGGAAGAATTAGGACTAGAAGTCACCAGAGCCTATCATGACCTCTATTCCTTTGAGTCCAGGAAAGTTCAATGTCTATGAGTCATCAAAGATCTAGTTGTGACCCTGTTTCAGCTACCCATGAAAAGTGTGGTCATGGACATTGTGGTGGCTGATGTTCCCCCCAAGTTTGGTATGTTGTTATCAAGATCCTGGATAAAAGGACTTGGAGGAACCCTGCAAATGGACCTCACCTATGCTACTATTTTAGTGTTTGGGGGGGAACATAGGAGACTATATAGAGAAGCCCATCTGGCTTACATAATCAATGACGAAACCAATCCTACTAACCATCCTATCTTTCCTCTTGACACTGATTTGGGTTCTAGTTTACTGCAACTCACTGATGCTTCTAAGCTTCCTCTAAAACTCAGAAAACATCCCACTACTTCTCATGAAAATTCCTCCCCCACCACCTCTGTCTGGAAAATGTTCTTTGATGGAGCCTCTTCCAGGGAAGGCGCTAGTGCCGTAGTGGTTTTTGTGTCACCTGCTCAGGAAGCCATATTTCTATCATACAAGCTAGAGTTTGAAACAACCAACAATGTGGCAGAATATGAAGCTCTTTTTTTAGGTTTAAGGGCTGCAAAGGAAATGGGAATTGAAGAGGTAGCAGTGTTCGAAGATGCAGAATTGATAGTCTAGCATATCAAAAATGCTTATCAAGCCAAGCATCCTCGGCTCAGGAGTTACAGAAATGAAGTATGGGACCTAATCGAGAGTTTCTTCTCAGCATTCAACATTTCATTTGTTCCAATAGAAAAGAACACAGTGGTTGATTCTCTGGCTACATCAGCAAGAAATTTCAAGGTGCCCCTGCCACCCAAACTCAGATATGATATAGAAGTAAAATACAGGACTTCCATACCTAACAATGTCAAAAATTGGAAGGTGTTTGAGGATGATCTTGAGATAAAAAGATTACTGGAGACTGTTGAAAAATGTTCAGCGCTGCATATTGATCAAGACCCTGTTTCTGAAGCAAAGCTTGATGTTGGTAATTTTCTGAGTAAGATTGTAGAGCACGACATTGTACAGCTGCCAAGCAATCATATTCCAAAAGGACTAGTTCTTTTGGAAATACTTTTTGATAGAAATGATGTGGCAATAAAGGGGAAAATCTCATATGATAGTCCTGATGCAACTGAGTGCAACATTGGCATATAGAAGGAACCAAAGTTCATCAAATTGTCAAGCAGACTGCTAAAGGAGTAGAGGAGCGAGTATACTGATATTTTGAAGTAGTTTGTTGATGTGTTCGTCTGAACATATGAAGACCTAAAGACATATGACACTATTGTCATTGAACACAAGATCCCATTGAAAGAGGAGGCCAAGCCATTCAGGTAGAACCTAAGACTGATTAATCCTATGTTGTTGCTTATCATGGAGAGAGAGGTAAAGAAGTTGCTAAATTCCCAAATCATTGTGCCTTTGAGATATTCAGAGTGGGTGGCCAACTTGGTCCCAGTGAGGAAGAAGAATGGGGAAATCAGACTCTGTGTTGATTTCAGGAACCTGAACAAGAGCTCAAAGAAGGACAATTACCCCCTGCCAAAGATGGAACATATATTGCAGAGGGTAATAGGAGCATCCAGGATTTCCATGATTGATGGCTTCTCTAGCTACAATCAAATCTCTATTCTACCCGAGGACAAAGAAAAGACAGTGTTTACCACTCCGTGGGGCACATTCATGTATGCCAAAATTCCCTTTGGATTGATGAATGCGGGGGCAACGTTTCAGCAAACCATGGACATAGCTTTCATTGGGGAAAAGGATAAGTTTGTGGTCATCTATCTGGATGACATCAAAGTCTTTTCCAAATATGATAAAGAACATATTTGTCATCTGAGGAAGGTTTTTCTAAAATGCAGGAGTTTTGGCCTTTCATTAAATCCCAAAAGGTCTATGTTTTCCATGAAGGAGGGAAAGTTGTTGGGACACATAGTATCAGTAGTAGGAGTCAAGATTGATCCCAACAGAGTTGAAGAAATCCAAGCTTTGTCAATCCCAATATCCAGGAAAGAAGTCCAGTCTTTCCTTGGTAAAATTAATTTTCTAAGGAGGTTTGTTTCTAACTTTCCTGAGATGGTAAAGTTTATAACAACCATGTTGAGGAAAGGAAATGAAGTTAGGTGGACTTCTGAGTCTTGAAATTCCTTTGAGCAGATAAAGAAAGTCTTGAATGAAGCTCTTGTTCTTATCAGTCCCAACTACTTAAAGGATTTCCTTATTTTCTCCTTTTCTTCATCTGACACAGTGGCTGCTATTTTACTACAAAAAAATGATGCCGGGCAGGAGCAGCCTATTGCGTTTTTTAGCATAGCATTAAGGGATGTTGAGGTTAGGTACGACATCATGGAGAAGTAGGCCTATTCCCTAGTGAAAGATCTCAAAGCTTTTAGAGTCTATATCATGCAGTCAAAAGTCATTGCCTATGTCCCCTCAGCTACCATGAAGGACATTCTTACTCATCCTGACATAGACGGGAGAAGGAGTAAATGGATCACCAAGATCCTTGAGTTTGATTTGGATATAAAGCCCACCAAGTTGATCAAAGGTCAAGGTTTAGCCAAGCTGTTGGTTGAAGAAAATTGCAAAGCCTTGGGGGTAAGTTTCATTAATGAATGCTCAGGAAATCAGCAGGATTAGCTGGCTAATGCAAATCCTCAAGTAGAACCCCCATTGGCACGATGTCCTTGGTACAAGGATGTCATATATTTTATGCAAGAGTTGCGGCCTCTTGATGGCCTGCAAAAGAACAAGGTAAGAGCTTTAAAGCTCAAATCAGTCAAATAATGCCTTGTTGATTGAGTGTTATATTGGAAAGACCCCCTGGGGGTGATTTTAAGATGTCTAAACCCACAAGAGGTCCAAAGGATCATTGTTGATTTTCATGACAGCCTAAGTGGAGGGCACCACTTCTGGAAGACCACAGCCTACAAAATTCTCAGGGTTGGGTACTACTGGCCCACCTTATTCACTGATGTCTGTAGAGAGGTCAGATCCTACAGCAAATGCCAAAGGTTCTCAAGAAAGAAACAACTTAAATCTCTGCCATTAAAGCCTGTGGTTGTTTCAGGACCTTTCCAGCAGTGGGGCCTAGACTTTATTGGGGAGATCCATCCTACCTCTAGTGGAAAACACAGATGGATCTTGACTGCCATAGATTTCTTCACCAAGTGGATAGAAGCTATTCCCACCAGGAGTACTTCCCATAAGGTAATCATTGGATTCCTGGAGGACCTCATCACAAGATTCGACTGCCCAAGCAAGATTGTCACTGATAATGCAACATCTTTTAGAGTCGAACCATTGGTCAAATTCTGTGAGTAGTTTGGGATCAAATTGATTCATTCTACCCCATACTATCCCCAAGGAAATGGTTTGGCAGAGTCCTCTAATAAAAGCCTAATAAGGATCATCAAAAGGCTGCTAGAGGACAACAAGAGGGCCTGGGATTCAAAGCTGAAATTCACTTTGTGGGCTGATCGAGTGACAACAAAAAGATCCATAGGAATCTCCTCTTTCCAACTAGTCTATGGAACAGAAGTTGTTTTTCCTTCTCAACTGGCTTTTCCCATGGAAAAATTCTTTCAGGATTATCAAGGAGAGCCTGATGACATGATAAGAAGAATTCATCAGCTAGTAGAAGTCTAATAGACCAGAGAGTAGGTGGTGATCAGAACTCAGGACCATCAGCAAAAGATCAAGAAGGCCTTTGATAGAAAGGTCAAGAAAGAAGATTTCTAGTTAGGTGAACTGCTGCTGAAATGGGATGCTCCCAAGAAGGACAAGGGAAAACATGGCAAGTTTGAAGCCTATGGAATGGGCCCTTCAAAATTGCTGAAGTATTTTCAAATAATACCTATAGTTTGCAGGATTTGGAGGGTGAGGAAGTGTTCAATGGCCCTGTGAATGGGCATTTTCTAAAGAAATGTTTCTTTTGAGACATGCATGGCTCCTATGTATTTGTAAATATTGTTTTTCTTTTTATATTTAATTTTTAATAATGACTCCATAGCCCAACAACAAAGCACTGAAGTTGCAAAAGAGTTCTTTGCAGCCCACAGGGGGCATGCTGTCCCCGATGGAGCCTAATGTTAGAACATAATCAAGTATGGGGTATTTTCCTGGAAGAAATGTCCCCTGCGGAAAGAAGAAGGTCAAAAAATGGGCTAAAAAATCCATTTATCCCAAGGTTTTAGAAGTAGGCGCATTATTTTAATGAGCACACAGATCTGGATGGTCGAGATCTGTGCACCCAGATCTATGGCTGAGGTTCCATTTTGGAGCCCCCTTGTCGTTCTACCTTTAACACGAGGGGGGGGTCTGGAATGGGGCATGCATCTCTCAACGGTCAAGATTGGGGTGCTTAGATCTACAAAGCACAATCAATTCTGGACCCCCTTGGCCCTTCAACCTTTAATAAGGGGGGGGGTCCAGAATGGGGTGCACATCTGTCAACAGTCAGGATTGGGGCACCTATATCTACGGTGCACAATCGATTATGGACCCCCTTGTCCCTTAGAACTTTAATAAGTGTTGTTGGGAAAAATACCCTACGGACTAGCAAACTAGGGTCAGACTTGCATGCAAATTTTGACCGTAAAGAAATTACTTTTTAACCTACCACCCAAAACTTAAACCCCTCTTTCACAATACTTGCATGGAAAGGAACTACTAACCTTGTTACTGGCGTTTGGTGTAGATCCTCCGTTGCGCTTTGACAACTTGCTTGCGCTGCTCCTTCCAAAGACAACCTGCAATCAAGACAAACANGAAATTAAGCATAAATTAAACAAACCATAGATAACTCATGCATTGGGACGGGAAAAGTATTCTTTTATTATTTGAAAAAAATGAATCAACTTACAATCAAAGTCGAGACCGGCCACCGCTCCTTGATCATGATCCTGGGCTCCTCTTCTTCTATCCTCCAACTGCTTTGCGTTAAATCTCCTTTGGCATGAGGAAAGGCTAAATGGTTGGGACAATGGATTATACAAATGGGCAGAGTTTTTTCGCTATATTTTTTCCTATAGGCGCGAAGGAGCTAGGGTTTTGGATGAACCCTCAGCCATGCATGGCTGAGAGTTTTAGTTTAACTAACCCATAGCTTTTTGTTCCATTGGCAACTTTCCTTTTTTTGTGCTTTGTTAGGTACACGCGGGCTGTAGTGGGACTGCCAGCGTGCACACACGTGCAGTAATGGGTTAGGGCGTCTAGGCCTTGACACAAGAGGATTTCCAAACAGTTGTTCAGTAGATGTTTTGGCAATGAAGGGATATGAGTTGGCCTAATGCCAGGTAAGCATGTGTGGTGCAATTTAGGGTTATAACAGATGCCCCCTAATGTGTGAGGGAAGAAGAGCATTTGATGGCCTAAATACATCACCAATATTTTACCAATCTTTTCTGATGTGCTGAATGAGTGAGCCCAAGGATCAGGAACCAGGAGGTGCCATCTGCAAAATAACAAATGTCTCACCGAGGCGGGCATACCCATGCTCAGGATAAAATAGAACCATGGATACCAATCAAATACATTGTAGATCCATGTCAAATAACTATAAAGAGTAGCCGCGAATAATACACAGCGGAGCTACATCTCGAAATCAGAAAGATATACATATAGAGTACCCATCTTCCAGAAGCTGATTTGGCCTGATGGCTGTTCTTCAAAGCTCGAGCAACAACTTCAAAATCTTCTAAAACTCAGGTAGGAGTGTAATATGAGTGTACGACTGCACTACCTAGAGGTCTTCGATGACTCGTTGGTTGTGGACTTGATAATCTTGATGATCGGACTGAAGGCTTCAGTGATTTCGAACAAGGACTTGATTGGACGTTCACGATGGACAAGAGACATATTGCAGAGGGGTCGACTCAGGCTTAGTGACAAACTTCCCTTGGATAATAGCACGACAAGTGATAAGACTCAGGCAGCATATATGTTAATCATAAGTCTACGAAGCAGGAGGCAACGCAAACTCTCCATATGTTTGGAAGAGTAACCAAATGG
>JASDQU010010271.1:16987-30268 GCA_032191745.1 Picea mariana | reverse complement strand
TCAGGCCCGAAAAAGGAATAAAATTATACCTGAGGATACTCTTCTAAAGAATGGGAATTCGATAGAGTATACCTTTGTTCGTACATTTGACTGTCCAGACCGAAAAAGGGGTAAACTACCGTCGGACAGACGTGACTTCAAATTTCAGTTTAACGAGCATGAAAGGTCACAAAATCGCTCGACAATCTTTTCATTTTTAGAGGGTATGAAAAGGGCTTAAAAGGAGACCCGTTATTTTTTGGGAGTCCTGAGGGTAAGACAAAGAGTGAAAAAGACTCATGCAAATGAGGCTCAAACTCATATTCAGGAAAGACTATACGGACTCCCGAACCTACTGTGTTTTTAGAAATGGCATGGACACCATAATGCAACCAGGACCTACCTAGGGCATCCATGTTCGGGTAAGCTCTACCACCAAGTCGTGACACTTCCAGAGAAGATATGAAGGTTCCATGTCACAACCTGATGGGATCGATCCTATAGCATAAGAAAAAGCCAACGAGATGCAAAAGTTGGGGTGATATCCTAACCTATATGCTCAAGTTGATTTTTTGAAAACTTTTTTTTTTTTTTTTTTATGGACCGTCAACATTTTTTCGAAACTCAAAAAAAATTGTCCCAATACCTGATCAAATCCCTCCCATATAACTCCTAAATCACTCTAAATGGTTCTTGGTATAAAGAAACTGATAAGGGGGGCCAAAAAAGTGACAAAAAGAGGCCAAAAAGTCTATAAATAGAAGCTGGAAACTCATTATCACCATTACTGATTTGGAAATTGACTCTGGAGACAAAAGACTCCCTTTGCCAAAGATAGTGATTTCGGGAGTTACAGTGGACGAAACGAACTTCTGCTTGGACCAAGTAAGTACAAACTCCCTTATCTAGCTAGTCAATACTTCATTTTAGTCATTTAAGTTATTTTTTGGGTGGGCGTCGACCTTAAAAAGGTCGACCCTAGGTACACGCGTGCAGAGTAAATCCTGCACGCATGTACACGCGACTGTTACCTCTATAGACCGCGTGTACCCCCCCTATTGATGGAAAATCAAATTAAAAGAAGTATTGACCCTCCTTGACCTTGTTGTATTGGCAGGATGTATGTCCAGTGGAGGGAGAGGGAGCATGAGGCAATCAGTGAGTTGGTTGTTGCAGATCCGAATGTTGTGGCCGTGTTAATGCAATGCAGTTTACTCAAATTCTTTTATGTCTGTTTATGTGCACGCAACCAAGGCTACTGAATGCCTTGATTGATTACTGGAATCCTGATGTAGAGGCCTTTATGCTAGAGGGGCAATCATTGGTGCCCACCACCGAGGACATTTACTTTCTGATTGGCCTCTCAAGGAGAGGGGAACCAGTCAACTTTCAGACTTTTCCTGTGGGGCCGAGCAAGATCTCGGAGTTGGTAGCTGAGTATTGTGAGGCTGGGACCGAACTTATAGGTTCCCAGGTACCCATTAGCAAGATTACCAACTTAGCACTACAAACTATCTTGTTACTTATTGGGCGGATTACCGGCTCACGAGCTGTGCATCAAGCTTCGCCCGCACAGATGAACTGTGCTATCCAGTGCATGAATGCACAAATTTTTGATTGGAGTACCACACTGCTAGAGTGTATGAAGAGGCAATTGACAGATTGCCAACAGTGGACACAGAGGAACTTCGGGTTCGGGACTATCTTGTGTTCGTTCTTTTTCGAGAGAGTTATGTGTTTCAGTCCTTGGGTTGTAGTACGAGGACATCTGGCCTCTTTCCCTATAGTGTGTAGATGGGCAGTGTTACTGCCATGACAGGGTGGTGGAAGGACCGTTGAGGCCTTCGACAATGAATTTTTTGTTTGGCTGTCATGACAAATCCCAGTTATCGAGGACTACCCGTATGCAGGGATAGACTTCTCTAGAGATCCAGAGATACCCATGCCTCCTGGTGAGGAGTGAGGGGAGATGGGTAAGTCTCCTCCTTTGTATTTTTTTTTGTTTGCATATGTAATTTTTATGTCTTTTTGTTATACATATCATTTTTTGTATGCCAGAGTATTTGATGGGTAAATGTTTATTTCATGCAGATGTGGGACCCATGCGACCTGCTAACTATGCACGGAACAGGCGTCGCCCATGGCCGGAAGCTGCAGCTGCCGCCGCTGGGGGAGAAACAGTAGTAGGGAACCTCCCAGCAGGAGAAGTTGAGAGGGTCCTTAGGCGAATTGAGCAGAACTTTACTGCGCTCACTCGCACAGTCCTGATGGTAGAGATAGAGGACCTGCCACCATCCATGCAGCCTCATGTTGTGGTGGCACCTCAGACATGGGTCTGTTTGTTTAGGTGTTTATCCCATGCAGTAGATGATTATAACAGGGCCCATAGGCCCTGAACAGACTTTAGACTTTTTTATGTGCCACGAGCACCTTGTTGTATATTTTTGTTTTGAGGGCATAAGCCCGGTGACCCGTTACTATTCCCATTTTTGAGGCACTTGCGTCCATCTATGTACTCTAGTGATTTTATGATGTTTATATATGGTTTTTATATTTTTTGTTTCTTATGGATTATGTGTGCAAAAATGTATTTACATGTTTATGTCCATGATCTTTTTATATGTGGGCAAGATGCCAATCTAAAATTTGATTAGCTAGAGTATCTGTAATTTGGTTTAATCTCCTAGGAACATGAAAATATGTAATATAATCAAAGTTTCGTTCTAAGAGACGTACCCTAAGGAATCGTCAGTGTAAAGTTGGATCATGAACCCGTTATATTCTGTTTAGCTGCAACACAACCAGTTGAGCGTCGAGATAGACCCGGAGATGAGAGATACCCAATGACAAAGCGTCACGAAGCAACTCAATAACTGCACTATACTCGGCGACATTATTTGTGGTGTCGCCTAAGCATATACCTCCGGAAGATAACAACTGACCCTATGGTGTAAAGATTACCCAAGCTGCGGAGGCAAGCCTCCACGTGTGTCGACTAGCACCATCTGCATACCCAACAAACACCTCGGACTCACTTGACATCTGCCATATTGACAGAAGATAACATTAATGACATGTCCATAACACTTTTTAAGAGAAACGTAAAAAAGTAATAGTACAAAGACTATACATATGTTACAAAAAGTTACCCACAGTGACCTATCTATGAGTAATAATTCTTGAGGTAGATCCCATTTCTAGGCTCCGCCAACGCATTCCCTTCAAAATCAACCAAAACATAAGCGCCCTTTTTTAATACCTCTTTTATAATGAAGGGTCCGAACCACATGGGTTTAAAATTTCCTGCCCCCAAGGGATCCTTGTCTTGGTCATAGACCAGGACAAGGTCGCCCTCAGAAAAAATCCAAGGACGAATGGACGTATCATATTGACACTTGACCTTATGTTTGTGAGCCTCATTGGCCAGGGCCGCATCGCGACACTGCTCATCAAGTTGCTCAAGGTATACTAACCATTCTTCAAGTGGATAAGTGTCTGGAAATAACTGTACTGCCAATTTCAGAGATGGGATTTGACATTCTATGGGCAAGACTACCTCCAGCCCATAAATGAGTTGAAAAGGTGAGAAACTGGTTGCATTCTTAACAGATGTTCTGTAAGCCCATAAAGCCGAGTATAACATCAAATGCCAATTTGACTTGGCTCAGTTGATAGTTTGTTGTAGAATCATCTTAAGAGTTTTGTTTACAGCTTCCACCTGCCCATTGGCTTGGGGGTAGTAAGGTGATGAATGTTCCTGCCGTAACCCAAGCTTTGATGTTAAGTTGGTCATCATTTGGTTTTGAAAGTGACTACCATGGTCAGTGACAATCTCTCTCAGGACTCTGAACCTAGCTATGATTTGGTTGAATAAGAAAAGAGCTGCAGTCTCTCCATCATCTTTAAACGTTGGCATAGCCTCGACCCACTTAGTGAAGTAGTCGACAACTACGATGATATAGCAGTGCCCCCTTGTGGACGGGGGGTTTCATGTAGTGTAATCAATCCCCCACTTAGTGAAGGGACCAACTGTGATGACAGGAAACATAGGAGCGGGATGTGCCCTCATCTTCTAAGAAAAGATTTGGCACAGATGGCACTTCTTGACCGATTTGATACAATCTTTGATAAGTGTGGGCCAGAAGTAACCTGCTCGTAAAATACTTTGGGTTGTTGCCAACCTAGATAAGTGACCGCCACAAGCTCCAGTATGGAAATCGTTGAGCACTATGATGGCCTCCTCATGAGTGAGACATTGACACAAGATGCAGTCTACACCTCTCCGATACAATGTATCATCGAGTATCAGATAATTCTTATCCTGATGGCGTATTCGCCGACGCTCGTCACGAGAAGCAGAGGTGGGGCACTTCAAAGTATGGATATAGATAAGTATATCTCCGTTAGGGATGATTTTAAGGATGKAAATTTATTTTAAAATGTAGAAACCTTGGCAAATCTTACTAATCCTTCATATGGCAACTATAAATGTTTGGCGATATTTTTGTAAAAATATTCAAATTTCTAAGGATTTTATATAGTTTTTATAAAATTTTGGCGATTTTTAAGGTAAAATAATTTTATCCTATAGAATTTGGGCGAATCATTTTTAAAATAGCGAATCTCATTTTTGGAAAAACCATGGAAAATTAGCCCATGAGAGAAATTTAGCCCCTAAAATCATCCATGATCTCTGTACCAGGGGTCTGAAGATTCAATCAAAAACATATCCCCCCGGATAGGCGATTCTTCAGGCACAACGTCACCTGACTCAACCGGAAGCTCCGAAATAAGTTCTGCGAAGACCAATGACTTCTTGGACTGGGCTGAAATGAAGTCTAAGTCAAATTCCTGGAGGATGACCATCCACCTACTGATTTTTCTTCCTATAACTCGTTGTGTCAACATGTACTGGAATGGATTCACGACAGCAACGACAGTGGTCTTGCGAAACAGAACATAGTGACGGAACCGTTGAACAGCATGAACTACTGCCAACGCAAGTTTTTTCAAGATGGGAATAATTAAGTTCCGGTCCTACGAGGCCTCGGCTTAGGTAATAGATCACATATTTTGAAAATGAATCATCTTCCTGAACTAAAACCATGCCTATGGTTGACTCTGCAGCAGCCAGATATAATAAGAAATCTTTGTTATAATTAGGTGGCCATAACAGAGGTGCGGTTGTGAGGGCGTGTTTTAATGCGTTGAAAGATCATTGAGCAGCTTCGTCCCAGAAAAAAGGAACGTCTTTCTTTAGCAAACGCATAAAGCCCTTGGTGATTTCGGCATAGTTGGTGATGAAGCATCGTAAGAAGTTCGCCTTGCCTTGTAGACTCTGAAGTTGTAAGATTGTGCGTGGGGGGGGAAACTAGATTATTTCCTCCACCTTGAGAGGATCGACCATGATTCCTGTTGTTGATATGATGAAACCTAAAAAACGTCCTGACGTTACGTAGAAGCTGCACTTGTTTGGATTCAAGCGAATCCTGAAGTAGCAACAACGTTCAAAGATTAGTCGAAGGTGTGTGGGATGATCCGTTCGCTTTCGAGAGTGTGATGATAAATCATCTAGATAGGCCTCGACTATATGTCTGAGGCCATGAAATGCAAAAGACATGGCCCGCTGGAATGTGGCTCCAGCATTTTTAAGGCCAAAAGGTATCTTACGATAGGCGAATGTACCCAACGGACAAATGAATGTCATTTTGTGTTGGTCTTTAGGTTTGATTTGGATTTGATTATATCTCGAAAAACCATCCATGAACGAAAAGGCTTCGCAACCGACACATTCATTAATGATCTGGTCGATGAATGGTGTTGGAAAATTATCTTTGGGACATGCCTTGTTCAAATCATGGAAATCGGTACATACACGAATCGTGCCTTATTTTTTATTGACCGACACGGAGTTTGACACCCATTGAGTCAAATGAATAGGATAAATGAAACCTGCCTTGAGCAATTTCTCGACCTCAATCTTGATGGCTGCTGCTTTCTTAGGATTAACTGGACAAAGTTTTTGTCGAACAGGCTTGGCATCAACATATGTTGTGATTTCATGTTCAACTATTTTTGGATCAATACCTGGCATTTCCTCATAAGACCAGGCAAAAATGTCACCGAATTCTTTGAAAAGATTCATGTTAATTTGAATCTCTTCGGGGGAGAAATCCACTCCAACGAAGACATTCTCCACGATGCCAGGGTTTTTGGAGATGTTGATGGGTATCGTTTCAGTGATAGTCACCATATTTCCCTCAGCATAAATTTCCTGTGTAGCTAAGAGGTTAACAGGACATGGCTGATCTCCCGTCATGGTAACGGTTAATTCTTCATCTTTGATTCGGCTTAACTCGGGGAGAAAGTATGATCTGTGATGAAGATCCTCCCAAGGTTTGTCCAGACTAGTCATTGCTTCGATTACTACTTCGTCAGAAGGCAAGACTAAGTCTAATGAATCGACGTTAGCCAGAGAACCCTGAGCCCAAATAGGCTCTAGAAGTGGATCTAACTCTTGTGCGGGAGTCGAATCAGGGTTAGCTAAAGCTTGCTGGACTAAAGAGTACGCTACTTCAGCGGTCGACAAGGGCATGGACATTCCCGAGTATCCTGTCTCATCCATCGTGGCTGATGGGGAAGGAAGAATCCAAGGATCCTCAAATTAAGTCATGCAAAACGACGAAACTTGAAAAATCTCAACCTTATGGTGATTAGATATAAATTTGACATCATTGTGAGGAGGTGGGTAATCAAAGGTACCCATCAAGGACGGGCACAAACCAACTCCTACGTTAACGACACCTGGTTGAGGATTATCAATCATGGGGACCGTGGATGCCCCCACGGCTGGGTCAGGTCTAGAGAAGGACAATTGATCGATGGTCATTATCTGACCCTCATGTGGAAACAACAAGACTCGAAAAATTGTAGCAACCACAGCTTGCATAGCATAAGTCCAACTCCATCCCAACAAAATATTATAGTCGAGGAGAGCATAAACTACCTCTACTTCGACACACACGGTTTTCCCTCCTAACTACACAGGGAAAGAAGGAATGATGCCATGTGGCCGGAAAGAATGATCATCGAAAGCAGTGAGGAGAGTAGGTGATGAAGACAAAGCGGGCTGGCTGATGGCTTTCGAACATGCTAACAACATAACGCATGTCGAGGCGCCCTCGTCGACCACCGTGTGAAAGATATTTCATGTAAAAGTTTTCGTGGGATGAGACACTACTATCTGAAACGCTACGTGGTAAGGCAGATGAGGTTTTTAATTGGTTGTATCTAACATGATGGTACCTGGATTACAAGTCTCAGTAGAGCCCAAAGAAGTTAACAAGGATTTCCTCTGAGCAGGGTAAATTTGGAGGACCTCCAAAGCAGACATCGCACAAGGGGTTTGTGATAAATCCTCCACCACAGAGTAATTATGGGAATCCCTTGCATTTGGGTTGTGAGAAGCTTTCTTAAATTCACCCTTTGGAATGTGTGTCATTGTTTCTCCCAACGTCTTCTCAATCTGTAGAGGAAGAGATGGGAGCTCAGCTTCTTTACCCTTCTCAGAAGTGCTTGGTTTACTATAGTCGTGCACTCTAGTTATTATGAAAGCATCACCCCTAACCATATATACGTTCACGGATAGGAATTGTTTGGAGGAGGGCAGGCTTCTTGGCTGCCCCCTTCTGCACTTGTAGAGGCTTGAGTTAAATTCTACCCATGTTGAAAGGGATTAGTCAACACTGCTTGTTGTTGTTGT
Source organism: Picea mariana (assembly GCA_032191745.1). Taxonomy (NCBI): domain Eukaryota; kingdom Viridiplantae; phylum Streptophyta; class Pinopsida; order Pinales; family Pinaceae; genus Picea; species Picea mariana. The sequence continues at coordinate 22,527 of JASDQU010010271.1, read as the reverse complement.
GTGACAAACTTTTGGGCCTCTGCAAGTCGAGGACAAAGATGGGTCGGGTGGTCTTCCGCACACAAGTTGCATGGATACCTCGCCTTCCGTTTTTTCGTGGTGTCCCCGCCAGCATTATTAGTGGGTTTTTTATCCCCCTTACCCTTTTTTCATTGTTTTTTCTTCCCTTCAGGTTGCTGGGTGTCCTTTGGGTTAGTCGACTGCACGTAGTGTACTTTTGATGTTTAGGTAGGAGGAGCAGCCAAAGAAGTGGTCTGGCTGGCCGCTGAGTGTTGTATAGATAATTGTTGCAATTGTTTTGTCAATTTCTCAGTGGGCTTGGTTTGTGCTGAACCAACAATACCATCGGCATGTGGTCCAACTCTCTGTCTAGTTTTATCCAGTATCGATCATGGTGCATCCGGCAGGATGTTGTATAATAAACCAGACTGAGAATAGATGAGCTCAAACTGTTGAGCCCTCATGATGGCATATTCTTCAGAGAAAACCCCAGAAGTTGTGACGTCTTTGGATAATTATGGAACTAGATACTTAAGGAACCACTCAAGCAGGAATGCTGGTGGGACTGGTACTTTAATTAGACTCTTCTGGCGTCTCCACTCTCGGATATGATCAGAGATATGGTCCATTGTTGTTTGTTCAAAATTGGCGAGCACCTCTGTGCCAGCATCGTATCTCACAGGTAACTGGAAATGGTTAAGGAAGGCCATCGCCAGTTCTCCAAAAGAAGAGTATCTTGAGTGATCGAGCTTGATGTACCATTTCGTGGCACTCCCGATAAGAGTGCATTGAAACAATCGCAACTGTATGGAGTCATCTTTCAATGAGTTAGATGAACACCAAAGATGAAAGGTAGTCACATGATCACCTGGATCTTCGTTAGGCTTGGCCTCGAACTTTGGAATGTCCGAAGGCAACTTCGTTGGCATAGGAGGCCAACGTGGATTGTGACAAATAGGATCATTTAACAACCTTGTCAAATCTGCAAGTGTAACGTTTCCAGGAATGGTAGTTTGGGTTGCTACTGATAACCTGGGAAAAAGGGTCCTGGAGTTTGACTGGCACCAGGTTGCCAGGAAAAGTTTGGCTGTTGGCCTGGATTCTGGTAGAAACCATGGCCCTGACCAGTGTAAGGATTTTGCATCTGCGGAGACATCATCAGCTGATTTCCCATAAAGGACATAGGATGTTGGGCATGCATCGTGTTTGAAGGACTTTGGGAAGGATTACCCCATGCCGATCCTGATGGGAGAGGCATAGTAGTATGTCCAGGGTTCCATTGACTGTGGAAATAATTACCCCAGAACGACATTCCCGAGGAGGGAATGGATCCTTGTCCTGAGTTCCAAGGTCATGCTATATGTGTCCCTGGCGTAGGAATAGTACCCTCTGCTGGAGTAGATTGTCCAAAAATGGGAGTGCCCCCAGATGGGAAAGCGATGGATGCGAAAGTGTTGTTACAAAACATCATGTTCCAAACAAATAGTGACGAACCTACCGGCATACTGTGCACAGGTGTTCCTTGACTCCCGGCTCCAAATAAACAAGTGTGTGCAGGCTGCCCGGCGGACTGCTGATGCGGACCACCAAGCGAAGGGGACGAAGGAGGAATATGACCTCCGGTGTAAGGAAAAGTGTTAAAAGGGACAGGAGTGCCCCCAAGTTGACCTTGCAGAGGAGCGTTGGAGCTCCTTGCCCCCAGACCCAAAGTCTGTAAAGTGGAGTAAGTGAGTGCAGGACTTGTACCTGAACTAGGCATACCGTATGAGAACGGAGGGCCTGTCGCACTAGGTGTGAAGGGGGATGTGGTCGCCRCCATAGATGGGKTCGGTCCACTGTGCGATGTAGTTGCAGCCGAGACCATGGTGKCTCGAACYGACGACGGTAATTTAGGAGATGATTCTCCTGTGGTAGCAACTGTGGTGGGAATGGAAGAATCCCCATAAGAAGTAACAGCATTTGTTTCCATAGCTGTGTGAGGCACTGACAGGCGTTCATAAAATTGGATTGGTACAATAACCTGTGGCCAAGTATCAGTGGTTGGGGTTTCAATCGAGCCAAGATTGGCGATTGATTTTTCCAGGAGTTGTGTGGGCACAATGGTTTGTAACCCAGTTGCTTTGAAAGACCCTTGTTGGTCTAGCTTCCACCTTAATGGTGGCAGGGGTGGCTCTAGTATAACTGGCGGCAGGCCCAGAAGCCTTCGTGACCGATGGAGCTCGGGATCCTCCACTATGTGAAAATATCGAAGACACACTAAGGTATTCTACACGTTCAAACAGTAACACACACTAAAAAAGAATCCCCTAAGAGATAAGGCAAGCAATCACTAAACTATTTGGAAGAACAGTTAAAACAACCAACACTAGAGCAACTTACCGGTGCAAGTGCAACTTGAAAATGGAAGCACCCTCCAGGTATACTCTGCAAAGCGTGGCCCAATTTCTGTCCTAAGTACCACGGTATACCCCCGCAGTCACCTGTGTATGTCTCTAAAAAGATTGGCAACTAGGTTTCCAGCACGCGAATAGTCACCAGGCGGGTATAGTCGAAAGTCGGGTAGACCACAATGAGTAGGGTATCAAGCCTAAAACCTGTCAAGGGTATCGAGAGAAAATGGTCCAGAAGACAACTGAGGAGCTCGAATGGATTCGAGACCCACGAAGCCTCGTGGAAAATGAAAACGACGGAATCCCAAAAAAAGCCCTCGATATGTGTTCTCCACTACGATTGGTCTGGCTTTGGAGGGGTTATCTCTGCTACCTTTTCGCACGCGACCTCGTGTTTATCCCCTGTGTTAGAGGGGAGTCCCAGATAACTTCCATGAAACTGGACTTAAACACTCCCTATCGCAGACTCCAATGTTTGGTTTTGAATGGCCTTGGAGAGTTTCCTCTCCAACCTAATCCAAGGCCCTAGTCCTGAACTAGTTTGTGAACCCTACAAACAAAAAGTCTAATAGATTTTAAATTAGCATTTCTTTTATGGGTTTTCTTACGCCACGGGGTATGAAGGTGAAACTGATGATGTGTAAAGACAAAAGCAAAATCGAATGAAAAAATGTTGGAAACAAAAGACTTTTACTAAATGCAAAATTACTTTTCACAAAGAAAGATTTCTTTTCTTTTCAATTTTTCTAAGATTTTACGCAGCAAGCATAAATGACTTTCGCTCGACTACGAGCTACTTATGCTCTAAATGCACTGCAAAAACTTACGAAACAAAAGACTTCTCCCTAGCTAATGATGCAGAAACACACTCTTTAAACAAAGCAGAAAATGAAAAAGAGATATATATTTTTTTTATTTAAGTGCTAATAAAGCAACAAAGGGAAAATACCGACAAGCACAAAACCAAGAAAGAAAAAATCTGGATTAAAGCAAAGATCGCAAAGAATCAAAGAAAAGACACACAATGTAATAAAGAAAACAGAGACTCTTACACTTGTCTAAAAACCAATTTTTTTTTTTTATATTTTCTGTCAACTATCAACTAAGAAAAAACAGGCTAAGGGTAAGATGACCTAACCTACTGACTATTCAACCCTAGACTCAAACACCTGAGAGGAATACTTCTCAGAAAAGGAGGGGATGACTGCCCCACCCTGAACAAAAAGTAGCCTGTCAAGCACACTACTGTCACTAAAACAACATGCGTGTGAACGCGTGCTATGCTGAAACAGGACGCGTGTACACACAGGTTGACCTTGTACAGGCCGCGTGTATGTATAAATTCTAAGACAAAGATAAAAATAGGAAGTACAGACTAGGAAGAGGCCTCTATTATTGACAACTAGGGTCCCTTGAAGGCTTGGATGCTTTTTCTAACAGAAAAGAAAAAATAATGCAAGGAATAACAAGGAAAAAAAGCAATCTGAAATAGGACTGTGAACCAGCAAGACTCAGACAGGATTCCAGAAAACCCCTTGAGAATGTATAATTCTGACAGGGAAGAGGTGGACTGCCTCTAAAGGTCTCTGGACTCCTACACACTACTGTTATCCCTACAACTAGCGTTCACATGTGGGCTGTAAGAGGATAGGGCGCGGGTACACGTGTGCAGGCCTTATGCAGGCCGCGTGTACCTCTGTGTGTCCCAACAACTACTATCAATCAGAAGTTAGGGAAAACTGGTATGAAGAACCAGGCTCCCTTCTCGCTCAAGCCTTACAGAAAAAGACAGGCAAAGAAACAGAAAATCTAATCTTTTAAACTACCCAAAAAACTCAACTAAATCCGAAAACCCTAAAGAGTATCTTCCTCAGTATGGTCGCCAATTTTGTTGTTGGGAAAAATACCCTACGGACTAGCAAACTAGGGTCAGACTTGCATGCAGATTTTGACCGTAAATAAATTACTTTTTAACCTACCACCCAAAAATTAAACCCCTCTTTCACAATATGTGCATGGAAAGGAACTACTAACCTTGTTACTGGCGTTTGGCGTAGATCCTCCGTTGCGCTTTGACCACTTGCTTGCGCTGCTCCTTCCAAAGAAAACCTGCAATCAAGATAAACAACTATGCATGCATGCTACTTCTCTACTTGTTAGCATCGGAAGTCACTCCTATATTGCTTGCAGGAGCTGAGCCTGACACCCATCAGTTTAATGTCACGATTTGTTATAAAAGGGGGGTGATCAAATGGAGATAAAGACTTGAGGAGACATCACTCTAACTCAGGGACTGTATCTGGTATGTAAAGAACAAAGGAGGTCTAGAATCCTAACTTCAGCTAGTGGGTTGATTTAAAGGTGAGCAGGTGGAAGACTTGGTAGGAAAGGTGAACAAACAGCTTTGGGGAACAGGCTTTCAGCGGCTTGCAGAAGAAAGACTCTGAATGCAAGATCCTCTTGGTTCAGGGTTTCAAGAAACTGAAAGGGGACTTGACTGGATCCTCCAATTCCAAGTCACTCAACGTCAAGAAAATCACAAGAACTGATTAGAAACATCGTAACTGCTACAGTGATCTATTACAACATCATCCTATAACAGCTACAACTCGACTGGACCCTCCAATTCCGAGTTGTTCTAACACAGTATACAAAGATGTAAAAGAAACTAGGATTCATAAGGCAAGAAGTCTCAGAAGTCTATACATAACCAGAGTATCAGTGCTTCATTAAAGTTTTACAACCAAGGAGCTCTTCTCAACCATCGATCGATACAAAAATGGCGAAAACGCCTACATATACTCAAAACAACAACAATAACAAAATCAAGACGCTACATTAAAAGATTTGCATCTGCATGGCTTCTGACAATCTGCACCTGCAATCTTTGACTAATCGGGCACCTACGGCAGATGCAGTCAAACTCCTGACAGTTCCGTAGGAGAATTGACATGCTCTTAACTCATCGCCGAACTTTCCCATTATGGCAGAGGTGATGTCTAACTACCACCAACTGCTTCAATAACTGCTTCATTGGGATTGAGGATGGCTCGACCAACTCGGCACTTCTGCGACGTGGCGGTCACTTAAGGGTGCCACCTGGATTAGCTGAATGGTCTTTCTTCGGATGCTGCTTCGCTGGACTGCTGC
>JASDQU010010270.1:130622-149216 GCA_032191745.1 Picea mariana | reverse complement strand
CAATACATAAGTACACCTCTCCTTAACTATCACATTTAAGTTTGGTGCATCCACTCTTCAAAATTTTTTAAACAATTTAACATATGCTCAAAATGTATGGCGCTTGCCCCCACACTCGCTTGATGTTGATGATGCTCCTGCATCATACTCCCTTGCTTGAAAATTTTCATGGGCTCCTATCCATGAGCTCTTGCACGATCTGTCCATGCTTCTGAATCTCTGCTTCATTCTCCCAGCTGGCATCTTCAACTGGATGGCCCTTGCACTTGACCAAATATTCGAAGTATTCTTTCCTTCTGGTCTTCTTACCAATTCTTTTGTCTAGTATGCTTTCCATTTGTGGCATCTTTGCAACTGGCATCTACTTTTGCCACTGAACCTCTGACTGTTCATCACTTGTTCCTGCTTCCTCAGCTTTGTATGGGTACAAATCTAAGATATTGAATATCGGAGAAATTCCGATCCCATCGGGTAATTCAATATCATAAGCATTTGCCCCAAATTTCTTCAAGACCCTACATGACCCTATTTTCTTCATTTTTAGTTTGTTGTATGTTCCTCTCAGAAACCTTTCCTTTCTCAAATGTGCCAGAATCAAATCACCAACTTCAAACTGAAGTTGTCTTCTGTGTTGATATGCTCTACACTTGTACTCTTGATTTGAATTCTGCAATCGCTCCTTCACCTGGCTACGAAGTTCCTTCATCGCTCCTGTGAAATCTTCTGCACTATCACTCCTAGTCGTAGTCTGTTCTGAATCCCTCAACTCAGAAATTCCTCTCGGTTGCATGCCATAAACAATCTGAAATGGACTCTGCCCTGTGCTTCTATTTACTAAGTCATTATAAGCGAACTCTATCTGTGGTAATACATTGTCCCATTGGCTGTGGTGTTCCGTCACCAGGATCCTCAGCAAGTCTCCCAGACTTTTGTTCACTACTTCTGTCTGTCCATCTATTTGAGGATGATAAGCTGAACTAAAAGACAATTCAGTTCCTAGTTTCTTCCATAAGGTCCTCCAGAAGTGCCCTATGAACTTTGTATCTCTATCCAAAACTATACTCCTTGGTAAGCCATGAAGTCGAATGACTTCTTTGAAAAGAAGGTTCGCAATGTGAGTTGTGTCACTGGTTTTCTGACATGGAATGAAGTGTGCCATTTTGGAAAATCTATCCACCACCACAAAGATTGAATCAACACCTCTTTGTGTTCTTTGCAACCCCAATATGAAATCCATGTTAATTTCATCCCACAACCTTTTTGGTATGGGCAATGGTTGATAAAACCCTGCATTCTGCTTTCTCCTCCCCTTCGAATGCTGGCAAATTCTACATCTGTCCACGAATCTCTTGACATCTGCTTGCATTCCCGGCCAAAAATATGACTCATTCAGCTTCGCGAATTTTTTTTCATGACCGAAATGTCCGGCCAATCCTCCACTATGTTTCTCCTTCAACAAATTATCCCTCATGGAGCATTTCGGAATGCAAAGCTGATTACCTCTGAACAATAATCCTTCCTGGATCATGTACTCCATCCATTGGCTCCTGTCTCTGAGAACTGGATTCTCAGCTGCTTCATACGCTTCTTTAAAATCCTGATCATCTGCGTACATGTCCTTGAGATCATCAAAACCCAATGTTTTGACTCGGAACTCCTGCAACAACAAACATTTCCTGCTCAAAGCATCAACAAATTTGTTAGCAATACCAGAAATATGTTTTATCACAAAAGAAAAATTCTGCATATATTCAACCCATTTAACATGTCTCTGATTCAACTTTTCCTGTTGAGTCACAAACTGCAGTGCATGATTGTCACTGTATAAAACAAACTCTTTGGGAATCAAATAATGCCTCCATTTATTTAACGCCTGTATAATAGCATAAAACTCCTTATCATAAGTGGAGTATTTCACTTTCACTTCATTCATCTTCTCGCTGAAGTATGCTATTGGCCTATCTTTTTGACTCAAGACTACCCCTATCACAAATCCACTTGCATCGCATTTCACCTGAAATGTTCTTTGGAAATTCGGCAACACCAGAATTGGTTGTTCCGTAATTTTCCTTTTCAACAAGTTAAAACTCTTCTCAGCCTCTTCTGTCCAGTGAAAATATTTATGTCTTTTCTTCACTGTATCCATCATTGTTGCGCTAATTCCACTGAAATTCCTGATGAACTTTCGGTGATGGACAATTTTTTATTACCTCCACCTTACTTGGATCCATCCTCAACTCATCCACATAAATAAAAAATCCCAAGTAGATGAGCTCTATCTTCATGAATGAGGACTTCTTCATGTTTATCAGCAGCTTCTCCTGCTGTAATTTCTGCATCACTGTAGCCAAATGCTTCAGATGCTCCACTGTTGTTTTACTGAAAACCAGTATGTCATCCAAATACACAATGACAAATTTCCCGATGAACTCCTTCAGGACTTCGTTCATCAATCTCATGAAGGTACTTGACACATTTGTTAAGCCAAACGGCACAACAAGCCATTCGTACAACCCTTCGTTGGTTTTGAAGGCTGTCTTCCATTCATCACCTTCTCTCATGCGAATCTGGTGATAACCTCTTTTCAAATCAATCTTTAAAAAGAATCTTTCTCCACTTAAGAAATCCATCAAATCATCCATCCTCGACAATGGAAATATGTACCTAATGGTTATCTTGTTAATCTCCCTCGAGTCAGTACACATCCTCCAGGCTCTGTCTTTTTTTGGACTGAGTACTGTTGGAACAACACATGGACTCAGGCTTTCTCTGACCAAACCTTTGTCCAATAACTCCTGGACTTGTCTTTTGACCTCTTCATTCTCTTGTGGAGTTAGTATGTACACAACTTTGTTTGGTAAACTGGCTCCTAGCATGAGATCAATATGGCGGCTCACACTTCTGATCGGTGGCAACGAACGAGGTAATTCGTCCACTACTATATCAGCGAACCCTTCCAACAGTTCCTGAATTTCTTTTGGTAAATCATCCACTCTTGTGCTGGTCAAAACAATCTTCGGTTTTCTGACCACAAAGAACTGTGGATCCTCCTTCTTCTTTACCTTTGTAAGAAGTTCCTTCTCACTCATGAGAAGTACAGTGTTGCTTACTTCCGGTTTCACTTCCTTATCCTTGATGGGAAGCAACATATGAGTTCTCCCATTCTTTTCCAAGGTGTATGTGTTCATCTTCCCATCATGAATCACATTTCTGTCATATTGCCATGGTCTACCCAGCAATAAATGACAAACATCCATAGGGATAACATCACAGAGTATCTTATCTTTATATCCACCTATCTTAAACTCAACTAAACACTGTTTAGTGACATTTACCTGGTGTCCTTTTTGTAGCCACGAAACTTTATATGGACTTGGATGTTCAATCGTCTCCAGCTCCAGCTTCTCTACCATCTCTGTGGATATGAGATTATCCGTACTACCACTATCCAAAATGACCTTGCATACCCTATCTCTAGTTTTGCAAGCAATCCTAAAAAGACTGTTTCTTTGGGCTGAGCTCTCAACTTCCTTTTCGGGTGTCAAAAGAAATTTTCGCATCATTAGCGATCTTCCACCTTCAGCGTCTTCTGCCTCAGCATCTCGCCTCTGTGCTTCAGCGATGTGAGTTTCTCCACCCTCTTTCTTTTTATCAGAACACTCATAAGACTTGTGCCCATTCTTTCCACATGTGAATCATTTTATTACTCCACCTCTTCCTCTTCCTCTACCTCTAGTACGGGGAAAAGTATTATTATCAACATACACTCCTCTTTGCTCAGTATGATGTCCTTGCTGTGAACTTCCACCTCTCTCTGTTCGATTCTGAGGTTTCTTCCAGTCTTCCTTGGGCTTCTGATTTTTATCTTGGACAACTGATTTTCCCCTAGCTTGACTTCTACCTCGGCCTCTCTGACCTTGCTTTTGGCTCAACTTCTCTTCTAATTTCAGAGCCATCTGATAAGCATCTTCCACCGTTCAGATGGTAACCATGCTCATCTCATCTTGAATGTCATACCTCAGGCCATTCATGTATCTGCAACTTTTTCATCATCGCTCTCCCGATGACCTTCTCTGATATTCATCTTGTAAAATTCCTCAGTATATTCCTTCACTGACATCAGCTTCTGTCTCAGGTTCTGCATCCTTCTGAACAGAGTAATCTAGTAATCCCTGGGGATGAATTTTGCCTTCATCTTTGCAATCATCCTGTCCCAGCTCTTGATTTTTTGCTTTCCCTTGCAACGTTTGTCAGCTTGTAGTTCATCCCACCACAATGCTGCATGTCCCTTTAATCTTGTGAAAACATGCTTGACTTTCTTTTCTTCTTCGACATCTTCATAGTCAAAGTATGTGTTTAGAGATCTAATCCAGTCTAGAAGCTCCTCTGCATCCAAGTTTCCCTCATAAACTGGAATATCCATTTTTGCTTTTGCACCCATTCTGGCAATAGCTCTGATCAAATGTTCGTTTGATGCATCTTCAGCTGCAACTTCTTCTTCATGTTCAGCCTCAATCTCACTTTTGGAATCACTCAGATCCCCAGCATTCACTGTGCGTCTTTGCGTTGTCTCCATGTCTTCGAGTCTGGCTCGTAGATCACACATCTCTCTTTCCATTTCTAGATTTTGCATCTACCTACCTCTTCTTCTCAGCATTTCCCTCTCATCTTCGAGATTGGGTGATTGTCTATCTCTTCTTCTAGGCAGCATGATGAATTCTCTTCTTTATCTTCTCTGCTACAGAAAGCAAAGACCCTTTCTGATGCTTTGATACCAAACTGACGCAGACCGCACCCTATGCCTCAGCAAAGGTACCCTCGAGCCGGAGTGGCTCCTTCGATTCTCCCCTAGAATCGTTATTCAAATGTGACCCACAGGGCTTTTTCGGCACCTTACAGCCTTGTGATCCAGTCCCTTCTCCGTTCACCATAGAAAGTCACAATCGGGTTTCGGGGTTTTCAAAATCCTGATGTCATGACCCTTTGGTTCCCTATTTCCCGATCTCCGCTTTCCTGATATGCTCCCTTTGCACTTTAGTACCTCCTGGCTATGCCCTAGTCATGTGGCTTACCTTGATATGACTGCAATATTACCTTTTGTTGGGATTCGAGGTTTCGAATGTTGAAATGCACTAAACCTCCTGTCCACGGAATCCTCGATTTCCCGATGCTTGAATTTTCGATGGTTGACTTTTCCTTTCGGGAAATTTCCTAAAAGCTTCAATATCGGCCATGCGTCCTCAAGGATGGATGGTCCTTGCCACTTTGGGATTTTCATCGTGTAAATTCCCGATGCCTCGTTGTGTTGAGGTGATGTCAGTAGGGTCCCACATGGAGCTCTTCTCTTTTTTGAGAAATCGGAATTCATGATTTCGAACTGCAAGTTCCCCTTGTCTCTAGGACTCACGAAATGTCGATCCCCAACTTTCTTCAGATTTTTGACACGCGTCCCATGTGGATGGATGGTTCAAATTTACCCTTGGGGTTTCGCCAACTATCAAGCCAAACCACTTGCTTGTATGAATTCCGATGATCGAAATGCTAAAATTCTGATGGCCACGCCTCTCGTCGAAACTTTCCTCCTCCCGTTCACGAAGCTTAAACTCCGTGCGACTCCTGGTCAATCCAATGGCTGATGGGTATTTCTGTGAAGATCCTATGGTCCACAATATCCTAATCTTGAACTCCGGATGCAGCCGTAACCTCCTCGCTTCTCTGGCAGATCTGACGGCTGGCGGGATTTCTCTAATCCTCTCCACAAATTTCTGACCGTTGATTCCTTCCCTTTGACGATTCCTGTGAATGAAACCAAGGACTCTTCCATGGACTTATCCGCTTATGCAACAAATTCCAGATACCTTCTAATCACTCAAATACATCCCTCTCCTATGCTGCCCTCAATGGTTTCAAAGACTTTACTCCTCCTCAGCTTCTCACAACTTCAAGCCTCAAAGAGGATCCTTGCACACACTCCTTACGCAACGTTCATACACCTTCAAATGTCAAATACTTCAACTCTGCGCACACCTGCAGCAACAGTCCTTCAATACTTGGCTCAGGTCCACAACCCTGAGACTCTCCTTGGCCTGCTCACTCCTTGCATGACATCTATGCCTAATCGCACTCTGAGAAAATGAGAACAATCACTACGTCTCCTGAGATTTCAGAGACAAGCCTCTGAACTCCTTGTCGACGCATTCCTTGCGGAAAATTCAATTGCACTCCTTGCAGGAATCTTGCTCAGACAGAGAAACAATTGAAACTCATTCCTTCCAGACTTCAAACCCAGACCATGAAATCACATACACAGCATATAAAGCAAGTGTATAACAAGAAGCAAACATTCATGAGCATATCATTCAACATCCATACACAGAGAATAAACACAAAACCATGAATTTGAATCAACCTCTTTCTATTAATCCAAATATCAGTACATGGGTGTTCTTACTCAGCTCTCTGCTTCTCTTCTATGCTCCAATGCTTCTAACTTTGATCCTCATACAATGCATAATGAGGGTGTCTATATCCGTTTTCCCTCCACTCCTTCTAAAACTATCTAATCTAATATTCAATTCTACATACTTACATAAATTCCTTCTACCTATTATGGACGAGAGCGGATCACTCAAGGTCCTTTACAATACATAAGTACTCCTCTCCTTAACTATCACATTTAAGTTTTTTTCATCCACTCTTCAAAATTTTTTAAACAATTTAACATATGCTCAAAATGTATGGTGCTTGCCCCCACGCTCGCTTGATGTTGACGATGCTCCTGCATCATATATCATCCATATCAACTTACCAACCAAGAAACATGAAGTATGGTACCCAGAACATATATAAATTTATCTTTAAGTCGAGTTCATTCACACTTTGCATGCAACAACCTTGTATAATACCACATGTGATATATATGTGCATGGAATAAATTGACCATTCTTTTAAAAAATATGTCACGGGTCAAATTAAAATATATAACTTTTAAAACTTATAATGATAATGTCATAATTCTGGTGCAAAAGGCCTTTCACTTTATTTTTCTTTCTTTTGATCATGGTGACAAAGTATTCAACACAATATGAGGATAAGGAATCTCCTAAGTCTCTGACGAAGAAATCATTCATACAAATGAGAAGAATAAAATACCACACTATTTTTTAATTTAACCAATTGTTTGTAGGTCACATATCTTTCTAAAAAAAACTCGAGTGAAATCAACTTAATGCAGCTTCTCTAAGGGATCCCACCTACTAGTTAAATAATATAGTAGTAGAAATAGTATAATTCATTGCAATCTTTTGCAATAAGGATTCATGTTGCGCAATATTTTGCATCAACACCCCCCTTTTCAAAATAAACAAATGCTCAAAGACCTTAAACAACTTGCCAAATTTAGGTATGGGAGGGTTGTCATGGTGCCCTATTGGGTAGATAAATCCTCAAGTCAAGGAGTGTTTCTCGAGAGGACCCTATATAAGTCATGTAAAAGAGTATGAGGTGGATGTGGGTGTGACTTTTTGGCATGAGGTTTCTTGACATACAAGGGCTCATATTGTCTCATTTATGGGTTCCTTTGTAGAGGGTGTGTTGCATCCTCATTTGCAATGAAACCTTTTTCCAATCCATTTTGTTTCCATTAATTTATTATGGTCCAACCATTGAGTACTAAATGAAATGGAAATTAAAGAGTACCACAATGCCACTTGAAGCTAAGAACACATTGAGTTCCATGTGCAATGGAAAGTAAAAGACACCGCAAATGCATTCCCTCAATAAGCGAGACATTTATTAGTTATGTGTTTTATTTTATAGGTCCTTGAATTTTCTATAGAAGCATTTCATTTCTATCAGGACCTTAGGGTGAGCATCTAGAGGATAATTTGTGGATTTTATATTTTTCCAGCTACAACCCCTATGGGCCTTTAGCCCCTTCTTCCCATGAAATGAGGTACAATCCCTTCTCGGTTCAATATGCTCGAGGACTCAAAATATGTGGAAACAAAATGGAAGAAGTGTGTAAAGTGATAAGTATGTGAGGGAATGGTATGGTGACCCTTCAAGGAGACCCCCTAGTAGCAACCCTTTTCCTGAGGGTGACCCACTTACTAGGACAACATGTCAACCACAAAGGTGAAATGAGAAAAAAGGCATAATTTCCAAGAAAACATTTTCAAAATAAAGAAAGGACCCTTTACAACATGTTCAAATGCTTCAATATTGAAATGACACTTACCATGATGTTGGACTTGTTACCTCACGAAGCAGGAATTTCTATCCTCTTTGAACCAAGTGGGTGTGGTGGATGTTGTTGCTGCAAAAAAGTGGCGATGTGTGGTAAGAGGAGGGGATTTGTATGCTCATTTGGCTCTTGGTACTCCATGTATGCAACTTGCGGGCCTTGAGACATCATATCCTTAGTTACCCCCATAAATGGCAGTTAACAAGGTCCATTTGGCCACATTTGTTCTCTTCGACAAGATTTCACCTTTGTGAGGGAGCCCTGCAATTCTGTGAATTTATTTGTTGGTGACTTACACTGGTTGATCCATCCATATCACACCATTCTGATATCAACTAACTATAAATTTAATTTCTTCTTCCTTCCACCCTTGGAAGTTGGCTTATGATTTGTGGTTTTCCTAGAAAGAGGGTTTCTTTCTTCCATTTGTCTCCCACTTTTCCCCAGCTAAAAAAAATTGCATAATGTTTATCCCAAAACATATCATCTATCTTTTCATGTTGCATCTTCTTCATGAGAATCTCTAGTTCAGTTACGACCATTTTTTTGAACTTTCTTATGGTTCACAGCTCGACCAAGACCTCACTTGTTGGGATTTGACCTCGCATTTTAGGTGGCATGGTTTCACTGGTTATAATGTTTACTTTCTCACTGGTATAGGTCTCATGGTTTTCTTTATCACACTAGTCGATTGCTCCAATAGAAAGTCTGGAATTTTTGCATTATTAGTCTGATCGATGCTTCCTATTTATAGGATTTCTCAAGCTAGGTGTATACAAATTGCATGTGAAAATGTCCCATTTGTGTCCTTATTTATTAAATGAATTCATTAAATTTATTTTGTGTGAGTGTTTTCCATGGCTAACAATGTCTTCTTGGTCGACCATGTTCCATTTGTCGATTTGTCTGATTTGGTTAGTCGATTTTTCCTGGTCAATTTTTCCCATACTATAGAATGGTCTTCTATGGCCAAATTTATGAGTGTGGTCAATTTTATTTCCTTGGTCAATTCATTTGACATGGTCAATTTTATTAATGTAATCGATATGTCACGTGCAGTCGATTAGCTGATAATTGTCAATTTTTTGTACTTGTGCTTGTGATCACTCCCTTGATTTGTCTTTTGATTTCTTTTCTAACAATTTCCTAAGGTCCTTGGGATGCTATGATGACTATATTTTTGGAGTACTGGATTGGTTCCTTGAAATATTTATGTTGAATTTATTTGGTCAGCTCGTGCTTCCATACGATCACTCTACAAACCAACTAAATTTATACTAATATTTCAGACTTCATGTCTTGTGACTTTCAGTTAATATTTCATAATTCATGTCTTCTTTCTTATATTTCAGAATTACATATCTGACTGAATTTATCTGGCTAGCTTCATGTCTTGTGATTCACACAAGTTTGAAATATTAGTACTTTGTTACTAGTCTCAGTCAGCCATGTCTTCCTCAAATACATTACCATCTTTGGACGGTTTTGTACCTAATTGTTCCATAACCGACTATATTATTTATTTTTATTATTATTGTTTATTTATAAATAGTATTAGTATTTTATTATGATACATACATGCATACATATATATATATATATATATATTTGGAACTAGACTACCATAAGTGGTTTTTAGCCTATCTATTGTCCATTAGCACCCCCACAGATGTTTTCTCCAATGGAATGCTTTTGTTTTTACAAGTGGTACTTTTAAGATTGGTCATCGTTGATGCATTTATCAAACAATTTCCCTTGCAAATTTCTTAATTGTACTGCACTAGTTGGTCATATATCCTCAATTACAAATGGGCCCAACCAGGTAGTTTCTAGTTTCCTCAGATTTCCTATAATCTGGATGTCGTATAATAGAACCAAGTATCCTTATTTCATGTCCTTCATTTTAATGTGTCGGCCATGACAAGCCTTTTTTTGTTCCTTTTTAGCCTCTTGGTGATGGACTACAATCAAAATTTCCTCTTCTATCTTGTTCAGTTGATGACAGTGTTCTTTTGTTCCCATTGTGAGATCATACTTGAGGACATATGACACCCTTTCTTCATTCGTCCATAAGTGTAGGGGTATTATAGATTCTTGCCCGTATACTAGTTTAAAGGGTGTATGGCTAGTCGATATTTTGTATGCATTCCTATAAGACCATAATAATACTGACACCTTATCAATCCTACAAACTTTAGTCAATCCTACAAACTTTAGTCAATCCTTTATGTAATATTTTGTTGAAGGATTTGATCGCACCGTTTTCCTGTGGGTTATAAGTATATGTCTTTCTATGGTCGATCATGAACTTTTGTAGCATTATTTTGATTGTTCCATTAAAACAATGTCTCCCCTTATCACTAATTATGGTTAATGGACATCAAATCTTGTAACAATGTTTTCATAGAAAAATTTGGTTGTAATTTGTTTGGTGCAGGATTCGATTGGATCAAATTATACCCATTTCGTTAGGTACTCGATTTTTGTGATAATGTATTTATCTCCTTTTTGTCTTTCTCATTGGGGGAATGGGATGAAAAAATCTATTTCCTGCATCTAAAATGGTAAACTAGGGTTTACTGAGTTTAGGGGAATCTCTTCCTTCCATAATTCTCAACCCATTCGTTGGTAAATATCACATCATTTTAATTATGTTCAACAATATTTATGCAGAGTAGGCCATCACATACCGTCTTTCAAAATATTCTGTGTTGTTGTATTTTCTTGGAAGTGGCCACTTGCAAGACCTACGTGTGCTTCATCCTTTATACCTTCTCATTCATGTTTAAGGGCACATATTATTAATACATTATTAGGTCCCAATGTACATAAGTACCCATTCATGAGAGTGAATGGGGAATCCTTCATTTCTAATACTTTCTTTTTTTATTACGAAAGATATTTTGGTACCTTCCCCTCTTCTAAACATTGTACAATGTTTTCTAGCTCCATTGTGGTCACCTCAACTCAAAACAGATGGGCGTCTGGGATATGGTCTTCAATTCCTATCAGTTCTTCACTTTATTCAAGTCTGGATAGGTGGTCGAGTTTGAAATTATTTTCCCATGGTCAAACTATGATTTCAAACTCAAACTCTTCAAATAGTAACAACCATCGATAAATTATTCCTTGATGAATGAGCTTGTTTACTAAATACTTAAGAGATTTATGTTATGTGAAGAATGTAAAAGGAATTTCCAACAAATAATGGCAAAATTTATGGAGAGAAAAATATCATCGCTATGCCTCCTCTCTCTATAGTTGAGTAATTACGTTCAACTTTGTTAAACTTCCAACTGGAATACACAATAGAGCGGTTGACTGTGTCATCACCTAGTTGGGAAATTACCACTCTAATTTCCACGTTTGACGCATCAACATTCACATGAAAATGTTTCAACCAATCGAGAAAACTTAGTACATGCACCTCCACCAATTTCCTTTTTAACAATTCAAAATATTCATTGCACAACTCAACTTTCTATCTCAAACTTTTGTCGATTGGGAAGGTTATGTTATATTTATGTCTGATAAACTTTTGATAATATCTAATATGACCCAAAATTATTTTAATCTAATTTTTATTTACATGGGTCTTTAAATCAAGGATCACCTTTATTTTTTCCATATCCACCTTAATTCCATCTTTACACAACATGGCCTAACAATATTCCAATGGGGGTGATGAATATACACCTTTTTATGTTTAAAGAGATTCATATCTGGGAACACCTCTCCAACATCATTCTAAGCCATTGTATATGTTGTTTGAGTAAGATGTAAACAATCTAGCCACCAAAGTATACAACCATTTTCTTATATATGTATTCTTTAAATTCTTTAAACACAATTCTTTAAAACACCATTGGTGCATTATTTAGTCCAAATGGCATGACTCTATAGGAAAAAGAGCCAAATTATGATACAAATTCATCTTTTCTTGATCCTCCTCTGTCATGGGTACTTGGTTATACCCCAAAAAACCATAAGTAAAAGAGTAGCACTCATTACCTGCCACTTCGTTGATTATTTCATCTGCAAATGGTGTAAGAAAAAAATATTTTGGCGCTATCTTGTTAAGTCCCCTGAAGTCGAAAGATATTCTCAATTTCTTCGAGTCATGTTTCTTTGAATGGATGACCATGGGATTGGCCCATTATTATCTGTCAATTGGATAGATGATGCAAGTAACTAGCATCCCTTCAATTTATTGTTGAACGATCAGTTTGTATTTATGTGCCAATTTGGATGGATGTTTATTAATGTGATTCACCCCTAGTATGAGGTTGATTTTCATCTCCCCCATCTCTTTTACAAGTCCTTTTAAATATTTACATCCCTTGGAAAATACATCTTGATATTCCCTAAGTAAGTCAACTATCACCATGATCTATTTTTCCAATTGGTAGTCACCTACTTGAGCCATCTTTGGTCGACCATCAGTCGATATGTAAAATTCCCTAGTTTTCATCTCCACGTCCATCCACTCAAGGGCCTTTGATTCATTGATTTTTCACTCCCCTTATTTCACTTCATTGTAAGGTGGAAAATATGGTTTCTCTATATTTTCTTCATTTTCATATTTGGACATTCTCAAAACAACTTTCACTTGGTTAGACACTCCAAGGTGAATCTTTTTCCATCTAAACCTTTTTCCAAGAAATATTATGTTTTCCATATCAAGTCTTTTTCTCTTTTTATTGGCATGAAAAAAAGTTACAATTTGAAGTCAACCCCATGTCAACTTATGCCTTACCTCCTTTTTCAATTACATCAGGAATTGGTCTCTCAATAAAATATTTCAATTCATGAACTGCTTCAATCAATTATGCCTCTTCCAGTTTGAATTCAAAGTCTTTGATAAAAATTTCTTTAAGGTCATACCATAAAAATGTTTCACCACTTTCTTCCTCAAACTTATACCATTTGTATGGTATGTCATATAGCATATTCGGAAACATGTGTGGTCATACACATTCGTCTCTATAGCCAACTCTCTTCCATTTGTTCTCACATTGATATATATGGGCTACAAGGTTGAACCTTGGCTTGAGCTTCAGAATGTCAACTGCTACAAATATATTTTTACCTCTGAATAACTACATGCAACAATTAACAAATGATTGAAAAACTAAGAATTTTAATTATATCTAAAGTTTTGTTGATATTTATTTTTCTTATTTTGGAAAACGAGAGAAGATGACGAATTATTTTCAACTCGGTGAAAAAATATTATAAATGGCATGTCCCACCTTTATAATTGAGACAATTGAACGAGGAGATCTTGTAAAATAGGGACATGACTTTTCACATCCAATATTCTCTAAGTTTGATTATGCTCTTCAAAGGATCAAAATTTGTTGCCAACTTCCTAGACAATAGAGAAACTAGAGGGAATTTGATCATTGCACAGAACAAGGACTTTGTGACTTGTGGTAAAAAATGTTGACTTTATATATTTCTACAAGGAGAATAGTATGGATTGTTCACTCTCACGAGATATAAAACATAAGATTACATTGATTGAAAAAAAGTTGTAGCAGCCTTATAAATTTCAATAGTAGGCCCTCTATAGTGGTAGTAGCATAGGTTGTGATTTCATAGCTTGTAGATGAATGAACTATAATGGTTGTTACCAACCTTGTGAATTAGAGTGGGAAAACATTTACATTCCCTTCTATCAATTCGAGATAACCTAAAATTATAATTTTTGTAGATGTTATTTTCTACATGATTTCCATGCCTTTATTTTTTAATTTACAACCCTTGATAACCTATGAAAATGTGTGACTAAAAGAATAAATAAAGCCTTACTTTACTTGACTCTCTTTTTTCCCAAGTGTTAGGGGTGTACTGTGTAAGGGGTTGGAGGGTTTAATGTGAATTAGGGTGTAGTGTGTCTAGGGTCCTAGTGGGTGGGACCCAATTGGATTAGGGTTTGTAAGTGTGTGAGAAAATCATTGTGGTTATGGGGAAATGGTGCACAAGGTCATACTAGCAAGGGGTTGAGGTGATTTTGGGGTTGATTGTCATGTTATGGGTCCTAGGGGTTAAGGGGTGTAATGTATAATGGGTGGGAAGAGTTAAGGTGCATGGGGCATAGTTTTGGGTTGTTATATTCTTTACAGTGAAGGTCTAGTCGAGGTGGATCAACTGATTGTCGAAGTCGAGGTGGATCGACAACATGTCGAGGGTCAAGGTAAATCGAAAGCAAGTCGAAGTCGACTAGGTAAAGTCGAAGTCAAAGTTGAAGCAAGGTTGAGGTTAGTCGACCGGGTAAAGTCGAAGTCGAAGTTCGAGGTGGTTTGACATGGTAAAGGCATCGAAAACAATTTGAAGAGGTCAACCGACAAGAGGTCGACATGCGGGCATGTGAGGACCGATTGAAGCCCGAATAAAGGTCGACTGGTAGTCGATTGGTAATATAAATTGGATTCATATTTAACAGAATCCCGAGATTCATGGGATTTGTAGCTAATGATTTGCATGGATCTGTAAGCATTTTTGGGAGCCATGTCTTTAGGTTTTTTACTATTGTAAATCCTATAAATAGGTTTGTTATAAGGACATAAAGGCTAATCAATGAATCGTAAGATAACCAATATTTAGATAAATATTTATATGTAGGTTGTTGGCCATGCAAATGTAAGATGAATTGGCTACAGGGTTGTTCTTGCACATGCAAGAGGGTATGATGTTGATTGTGTCTTAGGTGTGGACCAAGGTTAGACATGTAACCTTTTATTAAAATTGAATAAGAAAACAAGAGAGAAGAACACTCAAGGAACGTTTGTTTGGGTTTCCAGAGTAAAATCTTTGTGTACTGTGTGATTGCTTTGTCATTTATGTTCTTGATTAAATTATTCTTCTCTTATACTAGGTTTAGTGTGGAAGTGTGTCTCATTTCCTGACAAGTGGTATTAGAGTTGTGTTAATCTTTGACGTGTGTATCAGATCTTAACTTACAAATATTAAATATGAGAGCTAAGCCCTAGGTACAGTAAGAGTTGTAAGTCATAAATTGTGTTAAATATCATGGTAAAGAATGGCAAGAAATTCAAGAATAGAGATAGAAAAATTCAATGGTCATAATTTTTAGCTTTGGAAGATTAAAATGGAATATCTTCTTGTAGATCGATAAAAATGGACAACAGTCTGTCCAGGTACCCAACCAACAAGCATGTCGATGGAAGAATGGGAGAAAATCAAAAGAAGAGCAAGAAGTATGATTCGTCTTTGTCTTGCAGACTTGGTACTGTTGAATGTCTCAGGTGAATATTCGACCAAGAAACTATGGGACAAGCTGGGAAGCTTACATGAATCGAAATATCTGGTAAATAAGTTGTTTCTTAGAAATAAATTTTATCTTCTGAGAATGAGTGATGGCAGTTCGGTGAATGAGAATTTAAATGTGTTTAATATCATTTTAAGTCAGTTATCAACTATGGATATTAAAATCACTAAGGAGGAGAAGTTTATAAGCCTATTATGTTCTTTTCTATACTCATGGGATAGATTAGTCATGGCTATAGGGAGTAATAAAACCACAATAGCGCTAAAAGACCTGGTTGCTTCTCTGTTGTCAGAAGAAAGAACATGGAAGGATCAACCAAAAATGATTTAGTGGCAAGACATCGATCGATTAAAAGAGATAAAAGAAAATTCTTCAATAGAAATTCTAAGTCAAAGGGTATATCTAAATCCCTGGTTTAGTCGACAAGAAGATGTTGGAAATGCAGTAAAGTTGGGCATTACAAAAAGGACTGTAAATCGAGGGCGATGGAAATCAGTATGGGATTCGACGAGAAACAGTTGACTGAGAGAAAGATGACCCTTGATAAAGGAGGTGATGTGTATATTATTGATTAATTGGGTTGGTTCTCATTAATGTCAACCCTTGAAGAAATTACGGTAGAGAATTCCAGTAGCACAAAGGTTTGGGTAATGGACCCAAGTTTGTTTGATGGATAATGGTATGAGTTTTTATATATTTGTAAGTAAGACTATTCTAGATGGATAGTACATGTCATGCCATTTCGAATGGTATGTCGAATGTCACATAACTCCTCACGGTTAGAGAGTTGTGGCCATGTGAAGTTGGAGAACCCTTACAAGTCATCTAGAAGCCCCAAAAGGTCAAAGTAGTCAAAGTGTTTGCAAAGAAGAAATTATTTAAATAATAAAGTGAAGTGATGAATGTACTATAAGTCAAAGAGGATAAAAAATAAATTATTTAAATAATAAAGTTAATGGAGAAATTACTAAGTGGACAAGTGGTTAGAAGTGGGTTAACCCTAAAATAAAGAAAGTGGGTAAAGATGGTTAAAAGGTAATCCCTTGAGGAAGTTACATGAAAGTATAAATAAGAGGTAAGGCTCTCTCATTTTAATCACACTTGAGCATATTGAATATCTACAAGTGGATGAGGTAACCAAAGGATATCTAAGCCGAATTTCAAAGGGAAGGTGAAGTAAAGAAGGTCGAAATTCAAGGGAGGATAAATTCTTTTGATGATGCTTTCTAAGGTATGTTATTTACAGGTCATCTCACCATTTTCACAATAATTTTTTTTCTAGAATGACTCAGACTATGAAATTGGGAGGACATTGAGGAAACATATCCAAGTAGTTGTGCTACAAATTTAAGCTTGTGGGTCGTTGTATTTTTGGAGTTACAAGCCGTGGAAAATAGGGTTTGTGGCTAGTCCTGAAACTAGTCTAAAAACTGTATTTCGGGTAAAAATGTCATAACTTCTTCATAAAAGATCCAAATCCAGTAAGAAAACATGTATAGGTTAGATTAAAGTATGTAGTATTGTGTGTACAATTTTCAAATCCATACAACAAATATTTTGTGTGGGGCACGCTCTACAAGTTCGCTCTCTAAAATAAGCCAAAATTCAACAAGGTATGCCATTTTTTCTATAAATCTTTTTCTGAGAGGTTCCAAGTAGTGACATCTAGAGGATTTGCATAAAAGACACCAAAGCAAATTGTGTACCATTTTCAGATCTTTATTTATTATAGGTACATAGTTATGATTATTGCAAGTTAGGGTTTTTGACTAATCCAAAATTAGTCATGTAAGACTAAAGTAAAATTTGATGAAAATGATAGTCTCTTGTTGTTAAAGTTAAGGAAGGTTTGTAGGTATGTTATCATATACACTAGGTCTATTATAGAGTTCCAAATCAGATTTGGATGATGAAATTGATGAGGGATTTTGGTTGAGGTACATGTTGGGTACATGGTTGAGACAAGTAGTTGATGAGTTGGCACATACATGAGGTGTATAGTTGATGATGTTGGTACATATTGATGAGTCATAGTTTATGTGTATTTGATACATGATTGGTGCATACTTGGTACATGGTTGGAGGCACTTGTTAGTAGTATTGTTGACACATGGTTTATGGATGATGTAGCATACTTGTCTTGGTATATTATTAGAAGAACATATTGATCTTGGTGATGATTATGCATTGTTGTGTTATGCTTGGTTGATGCACATATTTGAGAGTTGTATTGGTGATTGATATTGGTGAGTATATATGATTTTGTTGATAATATTGATGATACAGGTTGTTGTGATAGGTTTTTTGGACAAGTTGTTGTGACAGGTTATTTGTACAGGTTTGGTGCAAGGTTGATGCACTTGTTCATGGTACATGTTGAGGTACAGGTTGGTACATGGTTGATGCACTTGTTTATGGTACATGTTGATTAAAGGTTATTTGGTACAGGTTGGTGCATGGTTGATGCACTTGTTTATGGTACAGTTTGATTACAGGTTGAGGTATAGGTTGATTCATGGTTGATGCATGGTTCAGTTTATTGGTACATGTTGTTTGGTGCAGGTTTATTGGTACAAGTTTATAGCAGTATATCTCACAGTGATAGTGGGACAATGATTCCATCATTCTACTTATACATCAGGGTAGTTGGACGGGGAAAGGATAGGTGGTTGTAACCACCTTCTGGTTATATCCAGAGAACATAGGGGGTTGTAGCATCCTTCTTGTTGTAGCCAAAGAATTGGGGAGTTGGAGCTTCCCTCATGTTGTAGCCTGAGAAACTAGGGGGTTGTAGCCTCCTTCTGTTTGTAGCCATATAATTGGGGAGTTGGAGATTCTGTCAGGTTGTAGTCTGAGAAACTAGGGGGTTGGAGCCTCCTTCCAGTTGCATCTAGAAAACAAAGGAAGTTGGTGCTTCCAATGAATGTAATTATTATAGACATATAAGAAAAATCATTTTGTGGTTTTATCCCACTTTGGGTTTCCACGTAAAAACATTGGTGTACGGTGTATGTGTATGATTGCTCATTTGTTCATTGTTTATTTACTCTGCAAC